>JAKWJA010001946.1:0-16923 GCA_027704765.1 Solanum habrochaites | reverse complement strand
GGTGAATGTACGGTTCCTCAAAGGAAACATGTTATATGATGTAGGCATGCATAGCGCGGTGGTAGAGGTAATTCTTCTATCCTCCCACATTTCTTTGATAGGTATTGATTTTGGAGTTAAAGTTTCCCTTTGTAATAAGTTCTTATGAGAATTTTGGTTACTTAACTAACATCAAATAAAAAAACTAATTTTCCTCTAAGAACACCTTTGAAAAAGATGACAAAAATTTAAACTAGGGATGTCCAGTATTAGAACTTGTGTCCGTAGGTCTACAAGGAACTGATAAACGGTATGTATCGCTTACTCTTGGGATCTTTTCACCAAGAGGCTCTCTGAAAAAATTTGATTTCAAAGTTTCCCAAATTCTAGGTTTTCACTCAAATTCGTGGGTCTCTTTCTAAAGTTGTTTCCACTAATATAAATAGATTATTTATGATTAGCTATGAAGTCTTATGGATGAATTCAAGTAATGCTTTTCTTTTTTAACAAATCCTTACAAGACCCATGAATCTTCCTTCTTTTTTGATCTTTAAATCGAAGTATGCTTTGATTGATGAATGAAGGATGAGGATCTAGTATGTTTCAATGTAGTTCAATACTGTATTATGACGTTTCTCAGAATGATGAATGAATATCATGAAGTTAGATATGATCTTGACGAAAGCCTTGAAGGTTATGAGTGAAGGCTTCCAGTTTGATTATTGTTTAATGTTGACATGTTGGTCAACTTATAGTGGAGGTGTTCACTTGAACTATCGTCTTATATTGAATTATTTATAAACTTATGGTGGAGGGGCTTAATTGATTTATAATTGTGGTTGTTCTGTCGTTTTCTTTACTTAACAAACCCAATAAATATGAAGAAGGATGCTATGACATGATTAAGTTATGATATGCTATGAACAAAACTATGTTATAATATCATATTAAAGATGATATTACGCTATGAATGAATGTTCTGTCATGAATTATGATTACGAAGGTTATTATATTGCGCATATGTTAGTATTGATAGGGTTGAATTAAAAGGCAGTTATGTCGATACACAGGATTATGCATGTGAATGGACATTCTCATGTTACTTTGTTTCGATTATTAAAGGATTCTTCCAATCTTTCGCAATTTTTCTTAACCACTATCGAGTAGTTACGCCTCAAAAATTCTTTATGAACTAATGCGTAAGTAAGGAGTATGATACTTCAAAAGGAATTGTTCTAGCACGAGTGGAGATGATTATGAGATGGGTTCCTTCCTGTAGTAGTTGGTTTTAAACTACAATTGAGGATCTGGAAGCCCGCAGTTAGGAGGCGTATAAGGTTCAGAAGTATATATTCCATATTCCCCAAACTATGTTACTATATAGGTCTTAGGTTGTTGATCAACAATATAGCTTGGTATGTTCGTTTGAATTTAGCAAGTGGAAACATCACTTTTGGTATGTCGGTAAACACGGATTCAATGAGCCTAAGATGGTCTTGTTGGTTATGGATAAACTTTATCCCTATGTTTTACCAATATAAACTAATGATACGCATATGACCTATGAATATAAATATAAACTCATATAGGGATTCATTTGAGGGGTACAACTTAGTGTGGAAGGGTATGGGACCTTCATACGGACCATGCACAAGGAATTTAAATGGGGGGGGGGGGGGGATTAATGGGTTGATGTCTTTTTGGTAAAGGTTGATTGTACTCAATTTGTCAGATATGAACTATGGTTTATATATGATGCAACTTACGTATCATGAAATGTCTGTTTATCTTATGGTATGGAGTAAATGAGGCCTTACTTGAGTGTGATTCATGGGATTTTTAACTTGAAATAGCCAGTTTGAACTAAATTGTCCTTTTGGGGTATGGTTCAATAGTTTATTTGCATGGTTATCATTAATTTAGTATAGTGTACTTACTAAACAGAATAATTTTCTTATATTTCTACCAAGTGTAGTGCGGGTTAGTATGTTCTTAATGTGAAAAACGAAGGTTGTACTGCATACTCTAAACTTGTGTATGTCCGTAAGTTTCGAGGACACGATTATTCCACCATGTCTAACGTATTTTGGTACTAGAATAATTATGTATTTCCTATTACTGATACATTCGATTGTGAGGGGATATGGTCCCTTTTTTGAGACCTCTTCCATTTTACTTAAATTGTCGATGAGACAAAACGTCTAGAATTTCATTTTCCTTTATGAAGGACTTTGGACAGTGATTGTTAAAAAGTTTTAAATTCTGCATAATCAATTATTCTTTATGTAAAGAATGTTCTTATATGAAAGACTTGAAATTGATTGTTTAAAAATTTTTAAATCCATAATTCAATGCCTTATGTAAGGATGATATGCTAAAAGCTTGTACAAGAACCTTTTGGGGTCGAGTACGGGCGTATACAAGGGGGGGGTGCTATCAGGGTCAGGAAAGATTTCGAAACGAGGGGTTTCCTTATGGAAACGAGGAAAACTGCACTACTAGAATTGTATTATAGACTTGTGTCATGCCACGATGTTAACTAAGGTGCTGCTGGGGAGGCAATCCAAGACCATTTATATCTTTATTTATTTTTTGGTAAGTAATTGTGTGTTGAAAATTAAAATTCAAGTGTGGAAATTTTTTTGAAAATTGCAAGTTGGAGAGAAACAATTCCAGTCAGTTGATCACCGAAGAGGTTAGCCATCCCGATCTAGACCATCATTTGATTCAGGACAATTTTACGTTTGAGTTTGTAAGACTCTGTGATACTAGAAACTTAGTGGTAACACTACACCATTTTAGGTCTACGACAACACTAAATCTGGACAACGCTTATAAAGTGTTGCCTAAAATACTTTTGGGGACGTTTTTAAAGTGTAGCAAAAGATTTTGACTTTAGTTACCCCTAATATTAGCAACACTTCTAAATGTAATCTTGAATGGGATAACCTACACTTTATAAGTGTTGTTATTAGTTGGGAAACACCTATTTACATAAATGGTCACACTTTTGAAAGTGTGTTTATTTTTATAATTGTTAATAAACACTGAAAAAGTGGCCTTAGTGTTTTCCCCAAAATTTTATTTCCTCTAACATTTTAACCATTAAATTTGATCTCCCTCCATTTTAATTGGCCAAAAAAAAAAAACATTAACGAAAATATTAAAATGGAAATAAAAACATAAGACAATAAAAGGGCCACATTCCTGAAACTTCAGCGAAAGTGAAGTTAAGCTGAAGAAACACATTTTCGTCCAGAACTTGAATGAAACCCATTTGCAAGAATCTGAAAAAGAGGATGAAGAACAGAAGAAATAAAATTTTCGTCCAAAATTCTGTCAAAGTCAGTTGAAGAACACCATTTTCAGCCGAAGAATCAAAGAGCAATGCGATTCCTCTAAAGCGAACTGAAGAGTACTGATCCTCCTCTCGAGCTTCGTTGTCAAGATGGGCGAGCTAAAAGCCGACGATTTTTTCTTCAAAAGATTCTTGGGTTAAGTGTGTTTCATCGATTTCCTTTTGATAGTTGAAAGAACATTGCTTCACAAAATCAACTTTCTTCATACTTAAAGACTTAGGGTTGTTGGATTAGAGTTTATCAGGTAAGTATTTATCTTCAAAATCTAATTATAGCTTCTAAGATTTATACTGCTTTTGTGTCCGAAAAAAATAAAAGTAGGTTTTATGACTTGTGTATGATACAAAATTTTATTGATTTAGGGAGGTTTAGTTTGGTAGTGTATGCGTATAAATGGGCAGATTATCTTTGACAGAGTAATTTTTCTATTGCCAATGTTGAATGTAGAAGCTGAAGCTAAGTCAAAACGGTATCTGAAGAACGGGAGTTGTAGTAAATTATCGTTCTTTGAAGAATGAATGTTGAAGATGGAAAATACCTCTAATATTTTGTCCCTCAATATAGATTTAGTCAAGTTAAGTAGCTTACTTACATGAATTTTGAAAAGTTTTAATGTATGTTTAATGTCACGTGTTTTTGTCTTTTGTGAGTTCTCCTCGAGTTCATTGATTGTGCTCGCCTTAAGCTAAGTTTGTTTCATTGTTAACAACATTGATAGTCTTGTAGATATTTGCTGGTAAAATTTTTCTTTTTTCGAATACGTGTCTTGAAGTGTCTAGAAGTCATTTTTGTTGTTGTTCTAGGTGAATTTTTCCAAGTATATATCAGAAACATAGTTCAATATTGCTTAGTGTTTTGGGATCAGCTCGTATATGAATTTGTTAAACCTTGCTTTGTAGTGCTGAGTTGCACTATATAGAAAATACACTCATATGCCTTAGAGATTGGAGAATCAGATATATTTTTCAAGTCTCGGAACGGGTGGAGAGGGAGCAGAACTTGTGGAGTATTTTCTGCTAACTGTTACTAGCAATAACAGAAATAGAATGAAGATTTGTTTTTGTGGTATGGGACATATATGTTGAGTTTTTTATATTGTTGAAAGTGAGCTTTGCTTCATCTATGTTTTAGAAGAATAGGAGAAGTTAGTGCAAACAAAATGGAGAGAAATTTTGTATGATGCTAAAGCTGGACCTATTTGATGGTTAGATGCACAGATGAGAAAATAGCTTGTAACTTTCAATTCATTAATGTCAAGTTCTTCCTATAAGAATAGTAGTAAATAGAATTGTAAAGAACAGTCTTGGTCAAGGCTTTTTTCCTCACTGACTGGGTTTCTCATTCCATCGACTTCAATGGTTCTTTCATGCTCACAAGGTGGTCTTTCTTTTGAGATTCATGGGGGAAGAGACCCAGGTGGTATCCACCAAAACTTTTTTCTCTGTTGTATTAAGTTGATCGGATGCCTTTCCTTTTAGTCTATGTCAAACTGTGGATATTCCTGGTTAGTAGTGAAACACGAATAAGCCTACTGAAAGATCTTAAAAATCATTTACTCTTTTTTATTTTTGAAGAATAAAAAACATGTGTAATTTGACGCTTTCAAGGTTGAACTTGTGACGATATCTGTAAGACTAGAGGGTCTATGCATTCTTAGTGATGAAAAAAACTAAATTAAAAAATTGTTTACATATAAGAATCAAACATTAAAAACAAATTTTGTTTCTCTTCTTTATCATTTCTAATCATAGAGAACCTTTTCACTTTTTAACTATGTTTTCGGACTCTCCAAATATTTATCACAACCCATGAATTATTTCTTAAAAGTGAAACTACAAATCGGACTCTCCAAATTGAGTTTCACTAGCTACGTCTACCTAGTCGAGAAAGTGAACTAAACTCTATCTTTAAAGACTGCATTATTTGCTATCTCCTGGTGTTCGTTCCTCTTTAAATGAATTGTAATACATACATAAGCTTACAACTCTGCTCCTTCGCATGTTTTAACTCTTCCCAGCCAAGGAACATATTAAAAATGAGAAATTTGGGGTTGTTCTTTACACTTCTGCTCCTCACAATTTTCTTTGTTTAAAGTTGAATCAAAAGCTCTAATTAGATGATTCATTCTATGTTTACTTACCTAGTACTTATTGGATATCTTTTTATAGTGGAGTTCATACACGCTGATCTTATTGCGACTGTACCACTTCCATAGATTCAGATGAATTGATTGAAAAAAATATATTGAACATATGACATTGAAAGGTTAGAAGTGATAATGAGATAATCATCTCATTTTGGTATATGGAGGTCAGTTTATTCTCCAGTGATTTTTATGTAAACATGAATATATAACTTCTTGACTGTCTTTAATTTATAGGACACAGAGTAGTGAAATAAGGTATTAAAAACTAGCATTTCATTTGGACATTGAAAGTGAACTCATAAAGTCTGTAAAATGAATACTGAATTAAATAAGTGATAGTACAACATTAATATTATCCGTTTTCCTTTATCAAATTATGTGAAAGTTTCTGCGGTGTCACGATATATGTGGATATGATATCCATTTCCTTTATACAGTCAAATGGCATAGTGACCAAAATGACTATAGAAAATGCGACGAAGACTAGGTAGTAATTGCAGATTGAAAAGATACATATATTGGGATCATTTTGGACATAAGATTGCAGAGATTCACGTTGTAGTCTCATTAGGGGTCTTCCGCATGTAAGGTTTATTACCAGGTCAGAGTGTTATTGAATGCGTCGAGATGCGTTGATTTTTGATTCATTTATTATAGGATTTTAAGTATCAAGTTTGATTTTGTTTGAAATTATGGATTCTTGAGATTTTGACGGAAGTTTGTCTGTTTCAAAAAGATGAATCCTTAAAAGTATTGAGTGAGTAGATGTGACTAGGCGAGGGCATAAAATTTGGTTTTCATGTTTATATCTTTTTGTTATCTGATATATGCTAATCTTATATAATTATCCGTACTTCTATGTGGTTTGTGTGGACTATAATATGATTATTTCATAAGATTCGTGAGGTTTGCAGTGCAAATTGTGGTTTGAAGACTTGATTTTACTTTTGATAACAGGATTAACTTTTTGATTCACTAACGACTCATCTCAGAGCAAATTAGAATAGTTTGAGAAACATTTGTGGTGTCTATAATTTTAGATTATTTTGACGGATTGTTCATGGTCTTATGTTTCTTCCCTACTCTACATGCCGATATGCTCATAAGAGTTTGTAGTTTCTTCCCACTTGATATGACTGATATACCATAAGACAACACATCTGCATAGAACCTATTTTTTTTGAATAAGAAGGATGTCATTAAATAAAGAATCAAGCAGATGCCACAGATTACAAAAAAATGATTTTTCTGTGTCAAGCCATACAGTTAACACAGTGATGATACATTCTAGGTAAGAATCACACTAAATACGGGAGGGAGAGATCAAACACAACAAAAAGAGTAATCAAACATCCTACTTAATGGTAAATCCCAACTGAAACAAATTTTTTCTGTGTCAGAGCAATGATATTTAGAATAAAATCCAACTGAAACAAATAAATTTAGGTGTCAATTTAGTCTCCCGATTAATTTTCCATGGAACATGATAGTTAAAGTCATTTAGATGTTTTTGAAGGTAGCATGCTTAACTGAGTAGGATATGTCCATGCTATATCTCCAGATAAAATTGACCCTGCATGACTGTTGATTGGCACTAGTCTGAAGGGAAGGCCTAAGGCTAAAACCTTTTCCAACAATTATGCTTTATTTCGTTTTAAGTTGGTATTGCATATATGACTCTTTAGATGAGATTATCAAACCTCTGGTGTAGGATGTTATGTCTACTCCTCTTTTCGACCTTTTATCTCATTATGTGTTACACCTAGATTGTTGTACGTATGTGTGTTTGACTTATTGGTGATTAAATGACCTCTGTAGTATATTACTGTTTTGTATAAGTTCTGCAATATTATACAGTACTCTAATGGTATATAAATTTAGGAAATTTTTGATGTTCTGGAAAGTATAGAAATTCTGAAAATTTTAGAACCTCAAAGTTGCAATCTACTATAATAAGCTAATCCCACTGTGAAAGGTATATCAAAATGACCGTACTGGTACTTCTTTCACTTGAACAATCTTATTATTGTAGGTTTACTAACTATTGGGAAACAAATTGAAGAGATTTAATCAAAAGAACAAAACAATGAATGATCAACATGCTAAAGAAAAAGGGTTTGAATCCAAACAATACTTTACACTACACTAAACTCCTACTACTACTATACTTTACTACCTGGTACTCTTTCCCTTGAACAGATCTTATTTATTGTAGGTTTATTACTATTGGGAAACAAATTGAAGATATTTAATCAAGAAAAAAACAATGAATCGATCAACATTGCTAAAGACAAAGGGTTTGAATCCAAACAAAGCTCAAAGTCCATTGAAGACTCTCATGTTGATAGCAATACCGATTCCCTAAGTGCTGTATTGGCCTGGAACACATTCAAGATTAAGAGAGAACAATTGGCAAGAACGAATGAATAAAGCTAAGAAAGAGCAGGCACCATCTCACATAAAAGAAAGACATTTTGAGGATTTCATTCCACCACAAAGAAAAGAGTAAATTGTTTTGTGCACAAATTAAGTCATATCAATCAACTTCAAGTGAAGAGCTTAGAAGCTCAGTATGATTGCATGGAAAGGACAAAAAAAACAGAGGTCTCTTTCAATTTTATGAGCCATTCAAGATAATGGAACTAAAACTTCCTCTGGAATAACTTAGGTATCATACGTCATTCAAGAAAGATTGTTACTTTACTGCTTCAGCACATGCGACTGGAACAACATATGGTAATGGAGATGCCCAACATGATATTCTTTGTCTACAACCGAATTGCAAACATGTAAAGAGGAAGTCCGGTCATACCAGCTATACTCTTGATCAGTTTCCGTAAAAGATCAAGGGATACACAAGATGATGAAACAAAATGTGACACACAACACAACAAGTGGATGTCGAATTTATGCATACTCCCTACATAAATGAAACATAACAAAGATTAGAATGATCGTTGGAACAAGAAGAATTCAGTAAAAGATAAAAATGGATGTCGAACAGGAATTTACATTGATTGTATATCAAAAGGTATGTTTTAAACATTGTAAGATTTAGAAATTCATTATAAAAGAAATATCTTATTCATGTCTGTTACCTCATCTAGAAATGTCGAAGCCAAAAAATGTTTTGAGCACAAACAACATGTGAGGATATTCATGGCAGAAATTGTGGACGAAAGAAGGAGCTGACATTTGATAAGTTGACATGCGTGGGCAACTAATAAATAGTGTCACAATTAAAGAAAATTTTAGGAAAAATTGCAGGAATCCTAGATTATCGCTTGATTAACACTAGTTGGCATGTGGTGGCCAAGGATCCTAAAAAGTGCATGTAGGAATACGTCAATGTATGAACAACCACCCTTGAGAAATTCATTTTTTTTTACTTACTCGAACAAAATTTTTATTTTGCATGTCCAAATTTCTACTTCCGGTAGAATTAAAAGAAGTGGGTGAATGACTGGTCTTTCGTGATGCATGGAGGAAGCGCAAGCAAATATTAAAAAGATTTTTTTTGATAAAAACAATACCCTTGAGTATTCTAGCACAATGTCCGTATGAATTCCACATGCATCAATTCCGCCAGTTGATCGAGTATTGAAAAACCCAACTGTTTTAAGTAAGGTTAAGATTGGTGCATTTCCACTCATCGACCTAATTTTGTGTCATATCTATTTCTTTTATACAGTATCAATTAAATTATCTCTTTGTTTTTTAACAATAGTCTATCTGCGAGATGAAATTCTACAAACAAGAAAAAACAAAATTGGAGTCGTATCCGAATGGACCTATTAAATTTTGTGGCGGGCTAGGGTGGTTGTAGTATACGCGGGCCATTGGTAATACTAGCTGACATTCATACAAAATTTATATTCATTTTTTGTTCTTTATAAGAACTTACCTGCTTTTTTTAAATTTTCTTTTGATATAATCTGTAGTCTTCAGCCAAAGACAACACCCGAACCATCCAACCTGAAATATTAATATGCAACTCGTACCAGAACGGTAAAGGAAATCCAGGCTGATATACCCAAGTTGTAATAGTATGTTTTTCAAAAGGATTATTCGTGAACTTTATTCAAACTTCACATTAATATTGGGGAGTTGACTAACTTTTAAATTTTAATCATGTATGTCTTCTTTCTTCTTCTTCTTTCTCTTCTTCTTGAGCAAGTTCGATGAGATAGTCAATATTTGTCCTACATTGTTTAAAATTATTTGTGTACGAAAAGTATTCATATTTTTAATGCTTGATCGCTATCATAGGATTTGAAATGAAATAGTACTTACAATTTACTATGATTCCAATTTTTATTCAATAGTCTTACTTCACAATCGCCAAAATCCTGGGAAACATGCTGATGATGCATTTAGGGCAGTGTTTGAGAAGGAGCAGCCTTCTGGTCGCGTTGGTGGTCTATGGTGATCATTGACAAAAAGTTTCTTTGAACAAAGATGAGGAAATTAACAATCTAAAACAAAAGCATGCCGATGAATCACTTATCTAAATGAAGATTGATAGAAGAAAATTCGACATTTATTCACTCAATTGCTGCAAAACAACACTGGATTGAACTTTCAAGATATACCAGGTTGTGTTGGATCTAACCTTGCTTCAACCTATTGATTGCAAGTAGTGCAACAAGCTTAAGAGGAACAATCTTCCATATTCTTCGGGGTCATCTTAATTCGGTTCTTCAAAGGTATTTGTATTTCAAATTCTTTGTTATTAGTGCATATTGTTTTTCTCTATTTTAGAGTCGGTGTCTTTGGTAATGAAATTCCAAACTTATTTTTACTTTGTCTAAGTTTAGTCCACCAATTTTATAACTGTTAAGAATGTTTATTTGTTTTTGGTTTAACTTTTCGAATCGTTAGTTGAATAACTGTTCTTTTAGTATTGTGAAATTGATGAGTCTGTGGCTAACACATTATGTTTTTAATAGCAATGCGCAATGGTTGATAAATATTCGGTACGCACAAGCCCTTTATGCTTCTCAGCGCATTCAAGAAGTTTAGTGTAGCTTTTACCTCTACCTCGGTCTTCACCTCTCCACGGAAGATGTACTTCTCCCACCCACCAGTCAAATATTCTCAAGCATCTCTTAAGATGCGGCATAGTGTCCCATTTTGATGTGTTAGGGAAACCAACTGTTAAATCCATCTCATGGTGATTGAGAGTTTTCATCTATTCTCACTTACCCATCTCAAGACCTCTATTGAAATCTCGCCGATGACTTTTGTTTTGTGAGAAAAGAATCCGGCGAACCTTCGAGTGTAATGATTAAAAGACAAGGTAGTTGATTGGAGGAAGGCAATTTAAACTATCGAAAGTCACTGAGTTTACTTTTATTCTTGGAGGCCGCAGATGAACATTGATACACGACAGGACTTCACAAAGTCCTCAGCTACCACCAGAGAATGCCTATGTGGCACATAGGGATGACTCGAGGAAGAACAATGTGGAGTAGATCGAGGTACATGATGATGTGGTTTTTGATTATTTGGCAGAACTGTATTATGCAATGGTGGAGAAATGCCCACCACATTTTATTTAGAGACACAACCATGGAGGGGACAAGTAGAGCTGGTTCATCAAATATGACTCTTCTTTACCTCCCTTTCCGTCTTACTTTATTTCACTTTTGGTGATTTTTATTTGCATTTAAGGATAAAGGACATTCTTTTTGGTGGTGTGAGGCCACCTTTTGTGTGACACATTTGTGAATATTGATTTTGTTAATACATCTCGGTTTTAAGCTTTATTTTTGGTTTTATACTCTTTTTGTCGATGATTGAGATTCAGTCTCTTGTTCTAATTATAAATGACTTTGATCCTTTTGAAAAAAATTTCCACCTCTTTTTCGTGTTTGAATGTGGTTATTCTCGTGCAAATTTGAATATCAATCTTGTTCAATACCAATGGCTTGAACAATGCTCATAAGAAAATAAATATGAATGTGCGGCTACAATGAAGCGAAATGAAGTAGCATAGGCAATATGTGGACCTTTTACATCTAATTGGGACTAGTCAATTATAAAATTTAATGTCTTGCAACAAACATTGCACATTAGTGAAAGTGTGAAGTCTTTTTTGTCATTGGTGTCATTTCTTGTGTTAATGAGCTTACCCATACTAATCTGTGATACCCAATAACTGCGCCATTGGTGTGTTCACTCAAGTGATGCCAGCACTTGATAACCGATAACAAAACGAGCTATACTACGGAAACTCTTAAAAGAAATGTAAAAACTTTGCAACTATTATAGCTCTTTAGTGGCTACCTACTGAGTGTTTGAACCTTCCTTGAACACGTCTTTGAACATTAAATTTTCTTGAAGAAACTCAATGATATGTAAACTTCTTGACCATTACCTCCCCGAAATCCACATAATATGTGGTTTTGGTTTCTATAGACACCTTAGGTCAAATACTATGTTTGGGGCACTGAAAGAGAAGGGTAATCAAAAGTTCAAATATATTTCCATTGACCCAAGATTTTAAGAAAAAGGTGACCCCTCCTTCCAACATTAGAAAAACAAAAAGAAAAGAAAAAGTTAATGAAAATTTTGTGGAGTGAAGTTTTGGTAAGTTAAGATTATGCTGGTTTTCCAATGGCCATGGAAGATAATATGAGGTGGACTTGTGAGCACAAAAACTAAATACTATAGAAAAGAAGGAAGTGTTATTCACACCTGACGTTTCATGAGGAGTATATCCTTAGACTAAATAATAAAATCTTTACAACAAGCCACATTACAAGATGGTAAAATGACCTTTTTTGATATTGAGTGATATGAAACAAGGTTGATTGGAATTAAACAACAAAGCCAAGCTAGTGGTGTGAAGTACTGCACCTGTGTTCATCTTCATAAGTGTAACATTGTTGGATTCTAAAACTTTCAATTAATGACCATTATTTGTGACTGTGCAATCTTTTGTGTGGGTGTGAGGGCATTTGAGTTCCTTTCTTTTCTTGACTTTAACTTGCAGGTTGAAGCGCGTAATTTTTAACTTGAGATTTATGAAACTATTAGTCGACAGTCAGCAACTTTACGTTTGTGCACACTAATCCTTGCTTAAGTATGTTGAAGTCTTTTTTTGTATTCATTCATATTGATTCTTTCTTGTACCCCATTTGACAAATCCTTTTTTGACTATACACTTGATTTTCTACTTGAGGGATAACAAAAGTTTAAGTTGGGGGGTGTTGACAGCCATGATTTAACTTTTTAGGAATTATTTTGATAAATTTAGTTGTCCTCAAATGCATATTTGTTTCCACACTAATTAAAATTAAATCCTTTATTTTTTAGAGATTTTGGATTAGGATAAAGCATGGGATCAATGAGAACAAGGAACAAGGCATGCAAATAATTAAGTAAAGGACGCCTGAGGAACCCTAACCGGGGCTATCACCGGAATGGCCATAGTCTTAGCTTAAATTCAAGTGGTTCCAAACTTTAACGAAAAATTCAACTTTGTGCTAAGACTGAGCCCTTCCGAGTCACTAATGATTCTTATACTATATCTTAATCATCTCCAAAATATAGAACTAAAGAGTTAAAGTCAGATTAAAAAAGTGATATATCTGACGGATGAGTGGATCACTGAGTGAATCGGTGATCCCGGCTAAATGCGTCGAGTGGATTTTCGTAGCACATTTTTTGACAACTATAAATACTTGTAGAAATTTAAAGCTTAGTATCATTTAACAATTTGATATTTTTTAAAATTATTTTACTGTTCAGTATTAAGTTTGAGAGTAAGAAATATGTATAGAGACGATATTTCCTTAGCTTTGAAGATTTCCAATTCAAAAAAATTTGAAGTGGCTGTTGAAAATTCTTTATGTTAGACCTCTGTAAACATAATATTAATCTTAACCAATTAATGGAAAAACAATTTGGTAACAATTTCTTGCTTTTTTAGGGCATCTACCAAAAACCCCAAGTCATAGGGTGTGATATATAATTATGGGTAGATTTAGATGTTGAGCATTGCTATTTAATAGTGCCAATGTTGTATTAATGTGATTTCATTTAGTAATTTTGGCTTAATATAAAGGGTTTTAGTTGAAAATTCAATTCTACATTCATCTTTTTCTCTTGATTGAAAGAGAGGTTTAAAACAAAGATTACTTAATTGATTGTATATGGGTTTTTGTTTGTTATGGGTGAAACTCGAGAGAGTAAATCATAAACCCTTTTCACACATTCAGCTCAAGACAGTGAATGACTAAAGCTAATGCGCGATCTTAGTGATGCTTTTGTGATCGACAGAAACAATTGATTTGGGATAACTGGTTCGAGAGCGAGATATCCCGATTAAGTATAGATTACTTCCAGATTTACAACTATTCATATTAACTGCAATTCCTAGTTGTTTAAGAGCCCATAATCCTATCAATCCCAAAATCTCATCCCAAAATTTATATTTTGTTGAATTTACTGTTTTAATAAATATATGTATACAAAAACCCCTTGGAAATTTGACACTTGTGTCATCCTATAATTTAGATTAAATTTTTATTCATTTATGTTTTTATCTATGATTGACTTTAACATATTCGTACTTGACTGTGGTTTCTCAAAACCAGTCCTTGTTGGAATGATCCCATCCTTGGTTGGGTTATATTAATACTCGTTATTTTTGCGAACTTTATTGACGAATTGCTAGATAGTGTGAATGTCATACAACACCTTACACTATGCCTACGTTACAAGCTAATGGAAGTCTTACAGTGATCCTAACAACTTGTTTGGGGATTGTAAGAACGGAAAATAAGGGCCAAAATATGTTATTTAGCAATGAATGTACTTGAAGTCTATTCTTAGCATGAGTATTGAATGAATCCTAAAACTCTAAATTCATGTCTACTGTGTAAAAAGGAGTTCGTTTGAAGTGAGGGCACTAGTAACATTGCCAGAAAGTTGGTACCTTGTTGATTGTTGAAAAGTGTATCTTTTATTGACTTTTGGTCGATCTTTGTCATATCTTGATTCACATGTGTTATCTTTTTTAGTGTATGAGAAAAGATTTGTACTGAGAAAATGGAATGAATTGAAATAGCCTTGTGATTGCTTAAGTTTTTATGTCTGCTTATATAGAAGTGTCTTTGAGATCTACTGTGTCGCTTGAGGACAAACAACAAGTATAAGTTTAGGGTGTTCAGAGACCATGAGTTTACTGTATTTTTTATACAATTTTAATTAAGATGTGTGAGTGTATAGGGCCATATTATATTATGAATAAATGTTTTTGTTTCATATTTTCATGAAATAGGCTTGAATGTGTAAGTGTGAGATGACATCTAAAAATCTGCAGAAAGAGGCCTTTAAGAAGGTCACCTATGAACCATAGGTCCAGTCACAGTCCATAGTGGGTATCGTAGGTGGATCATGAGGGAAGTCTAAATGAGTGTGGAACTACATATTCAAGTGATGGATTATAGGTCAACCCACAGGCCGTCCTTCAAATACGCCGATTGATTCAGATAAATTGAAGTTCCAACACCTAATTAAATTCCTTGGTATAGAGTCACAGAAGAAAACCCACACACCGTAGGTCAACCTAAGATTCGTTTTGCACGTTCGTTGATTCTATCCATAGTGAATGTTCCAGCCTTTGCAAGAAAAATTATAAGTCTGGACCAACAGAGTGGACCTTCGTACTGTAGGTTGAACCATGGTTCGTAGATTGAAGTGGCAGATATAAACTTCGTTCATAAAGTTTATTTCCTTATAGTGTTTGCTTTTTGTTTAGGACAATTTTTTCATAAATAGAATAGGTTATGTAAACCTCATTTTTGGGGGTTAGATATTATTGATTACTTTTAGTTCTTGATATTTTCTTGGAAATTAACTTGTAAACCTTAGCAATAAGATTTCTGGATTTTAGTTTATAGGATGTTTACTTTTCAATTCAATTGGAAATTATGGGGTTTTTCTACTCAACCGTGTTTGATGAATCTATTTTTTAAAAATATGATTGTCTTTTTTCAAGCATGGGTACTCATGCCCAACTATTGTGTGGATCATAAGATATTATCACAACGTATAAATAATAACTAATTATGTCTGTCTAGTGTTGATGCATGCTCATATTCTTCGCTTAGAATGATCTTTTAACGGAGTGCATGCGTTGAACTCTCACCTTTTTGCTTATTTTTCCAGACCCAGAGCTAATTATAGATAAAATAATTATTGATATAGATATAGTGATAGACTAGCTATTAGTTTAAAGTATTCAGGCCAGGGTGAAAACGACTGTCAGACATTGATTTGATGTCAAATCAGAGCTAACAATAAGGGTTATAAAAGTATCAACCTTTTCCGGATCAAGGTGATTGGAGAAATTTGCTATTTTAGGACCAATCACTTAGGGATCTATCGCTTACAATCTTTTTGAATGTGATGTCCCTAGGAAGTGATGACTATTATCGGACATTATTTGAGTTAAGAGCTTAATAGGTGCCCAACACACCCCTAGTTTCGCTCTCTCATTTGATAACTCCAAAGTTTAAACTTTCTCAATGGTTTCTTATAAACATCGGTTATTTTCTTACATAAACCCCCCCCCCCTAATTACTTATTTCAGCAACTAGTTTGGACACAATTGATTGTGAGTTAGGTTTAATTTTGGACCGTATTTTTTCCTTTTCGATCAACTTTAACTAATCATATTCTTTCACTCGTGAAAATCAGATTTTGGGGGTTTATTTCTCACCTTGAGGCTACCACCTTGAATTAACGCCAGACACAAAACCACAAGTCACCTAAAACTAACCCTGAATGTGGCATATTACAAGCATAAGAAATAACTAAGTAAATAATATACCATGCAGAAGCTAAAAGTAAAGAATATTTGAACGAAGAAAAGACAAAAAGTATGAATAGATAAGATAAAAGTTTAATGATGAGTGAAACAACACTTAAAAACTTGACCTAATTCTACTATTATGTTTGAAAAGCCTCTAGCTAAATTTAGGTTTTGGGACATGCCCTTAGCTTACTCTCACAAGACTGAATAGTGAAACAAAGACTAAAAAGTAAGCATGTCCATAGTCCCTGAAGGTATGAGACTCAACCACTCAAGTCCCTAAATTTTTATGGGGTTGAACTAAGCGTGATCTAGATGTGGAAAACCAAAACCTACATAAGAAACGATTTACCATAAAATTATGTGTTGGTACTCTAAATGTACTAAATATACAACATATAGATATGCTAAGCTCAACTATATATAAATACGCCAAAAAAAAGAATTAAATGTACTAAAGTATTAATAAAAATTATGTAAAATGTAGTGACAAAGTACTAATCAAAAGAATAATTTGTTGAATTGCATAGTGACGTAAATGTCTAAGACATGGCAAATGTGTCTTACTGTTGGAGGTCATATTAACGTACATAAACAACCCGTGAGTCGAACTG
>JAKWJA010001945.1:0-44720 GCA_027704765.1 Solanum habrochaites | reverse complement strand
TTTTTTTTTTATAACTTTTTAAGTAGGTTTTAAATATAAAAACTATTTGTATTTTTTTTTTGGTAAAACTAAAGTTTTGGTATGTGACCAAATAAACCTCATAAAATTAGTTAAATTTATAAGCAATTATTCACTGTTGGTCTTATTACTTTATTTGTTTTAAGATAAGTCTAAGTAATCAACAACTACAATCAAATTTATCAAACAGAAAATGTTATTTTTATTAAAAATATTTCTGTTTTGTATTTTATATTTAGAGCAATAACGTCAGTTAAAGAGAAAGGTAACTTCTATGTGATTTATGTAGAGGGTTAAGGGCATGGTGTTTATATATCCGTTTAATTAGCTTTGATTATGTTGATAACTCAACAAACTTTTTATCGAAAATCATCCGTAATTTTTTTGTAATTGACAAATACATTTAATAAATTTGCACTGTAAAATTTATTGAAGAAAAATATGAATTTGTATCGAAATTAATGATTTGCAATGGAACTGGTTGCAATACTATAGGCTGTCTTGTCCCCGTAAAGTTGAATTCTCTAGTAATTCTCTTTCCTCACTCAATTAACGAGTGATCCAAAATTCGACGTTTATATACTAATCTATTTTATATGTATTTTTTATTCGTAATTTCCTTAAAACATCATAGTTGATTATCAATTTGATAATTATTTATTTTTTGAATTATCCATACAAATTTTTTTCTATATTTCATTACACCAATGTGCATATATACTTTATTGTCCACACATAATATCACAAAATGTTAGATTTAGGAAAGGTCCTTATCGATTATATTTTTTGAAAACTTTTTTACTTGAGTAAGTTTTGTTTATACAAACTTATCAAATTATTGTAAAGTATTTAAAAATAGAATGTAGATTCACCTATTGCTTATGTCAAGTCATTAAGGAAAAATTATGAACCTAAGCAAATTTATCCTATTAATTACTCATCCATAGCTATAGTTTGCTATAATATCACCGCGACTAACATTGTCATAATTTACGTGGGCGACTTCAAGTTTGTATAATTAGTCACATTTTTATTGTAGAACAATTTTCCGCAGATTAAAACACATATGTATAATATACATTTTTAATCTAATACTATATAATCACCTCTCTCCCACTCGCTTCCTTCTCACCGTCACTTCGCTCCTCCCTCGTCTCAATCTCGCTCGCCTCTCTTCTCCTTCTCCTAATCTCGCTGTCCATTATACAAATGCATATGTATAATATACAATTATATACATACAATCCACCTCTCTTCCCTCTCCTCTCACCTCTCTACTCCTCTCCCCAATCTCGCTGGCCGCTCGCCTCCCTCTCCCAATCTTTCTTGGCCATATATACAATACATTATGTACATATAACTTAGCTAACCAATATACATTACACTTCACCTTTCTCCTACTCTTTTCTCCCTCTCTATCACCTCTCTCATTCATATAACATGTGGCTATAAATTGTTTATCAACTTAGCTATGAAGGATAATTAATTATTTTTACAGGCTATATGTATAAGTTTCCCTATTATATCATTTTTTTTATGTTGTAAAATATTTTCTAATTATTAGTTTGAGCCATTGAAATGTTAGAAGGTCACCTCAAAGAAGAAATGTCAACTATGATTAATTTCAAAAATCCAACTGTGAATTAGACAAATTAAAAAGAAGAATGTAACTGCAAATTTAATTGCAATGAGTTTATAATAATTGTCGACACAAACTAATTCAAATAAATCTTCATTTATATTATATAAATACATAATTTAGTTTATAAAATCCACTTAACTAGTGGATTGAATATGAAGAAAAAGAGGTTCTCCTACATTTACTTTTTGTTGTTATTCTTCTCTTTTATTATATTATTTTGGCACTTAATGTCTCTTGTTTACGTTTGGTCTGGCTTTGAAATGCCTAAATATAGTTGTTGGTGAAATACAATTGTAATTGCAAAAATAAAATGAAGAAAATATATTATCTTGAGGACACAAATATCTCGTTCACACTGTTATAAAAATTTTCACCAGTTCATTAATAATTTTATTGACTTGGATAAGAGTTGAGTCTCAAAGCTCCACAGAAAAACATATGCCTTTAACTAAATAAAACTTCTTTTTTTTTACAAGTATTTTTTTTAATTTTATACCATAATTTTGTACTCACATAATATAAAGACACTACTATTTATAAGTGAGAAATTCTTTCATTTACCAAACCTCACAAATATATCATCACATCAATTCAACGACATTATATTTCTCATAAGTAAACCTAGTTAGTAATTTCATAAAGGATAGTTACAATGAATTGAAATAGTGTGTGTGTTTAGTCGTAAAAGTAGTTTATTCAAAGAGTGGAATATTGACCATCATCACTTCTACCACTTAAAGACGGACAAAGAATGAGATCAAATGACACTAATATATTTCTTTCATTCGGTTGTTTTTACATTTTAAACTTCATTTTATTTTATATACGGCACAATATAAAAAAATTTTTAACCTAGCCTTAAATTTAAGGCACGTACTTTCTAAATACGTCAATATAGTATAGTATGAATAAAATATCTAATTAAGCACTTATATACGAGTTAAATTATGTATAGTTAACGTGAAAATTCTTCTAAAAAAAATTGGTCTGAGATGTTTGAGACGATGACGAATAAAAGATATATTTTATAGTACGTGAAGTGATTGTAGTGCATCGTCACCTTATCTTTTTCTTCTCATTTTGTCGTCGTTATATTATTTAAAAAATTGCATTTCTATTATTTCTTCTCATTTTGTCGGCTTTAATATTATTTAAAACTTGCATTTTATCTTTTACCTAACTTCCAGAGTAACTCTACTCTGTACCTTACTTTTCTACAGTAGGTTCATATCACATTAACTGAAAGTGTTGCTATTATGTTAATGAGAAAAATCAAAATACTCTATCCAATATTATACTTCATTAAAACATATAACAGATACACACACATTACGAAATAATACGTAACAATCACCTAAACAAGTGTAAGGATCTTGGCTTTCAAGAGAATGATATAATCTCTCAATCTATTGACTCTATTTTTTTTATCGTTTACTTGAATTGAAAATTTTTCTTGTTGATCAGATAGTCCAAATTATTTGCCAAAGAAGGTCGTTTCATGTGACTCATGATTTCTTCTTGAATTGGCATTTCAAATTATCATTTATGCCCTTGCAGGTTCGGTAGCAGAACAGGTTAAAAAAATAACATCTTTGTCGAAAAATTAATTGAGTCGAAAGGTTAATGTGTGTTTTCAACTCCTCTGCTATGCAAGTACCCGATAAGCACTGCGTATCTGTCTTCAAGAATTTTTTAATTTTTTCTGTTTGAAGTTCACATATAACAATTTATTATTTTACTACTATCTCTGTTGTATTTTAGACACTTAATTAATTTAAATGAACTGGCTCATCCATATGGAATTAAACAACAAAATCAAAACATAATAAATATCAAATAAACAGAAATCTCTTGCGGCGTCGTGCTGTAGTCCTTCGTCTCATACTCTGCACTTCTGCTTCTGTTTCTCTGTTTCCAAACGGGCAACGCGGCCAAATCAGCTCCGACGAAGTCCGATCAGAAACCGCCGACGTTGTTTTCGGCAACGCGCAAAGAAGGCATCTTATATGTCTCTTATCCAAAAAATTAGTCTCTCGTGACCGATCTATCACTTTCCGAAGCAAAAGGAAGCATTATCAGCTTCACATAAACAGAGGCCTCTGAACTACAGGCGCACAAATAATTGCAGAGCTAATTATCGATTCCCATCTTTCGAAGCCCTCACAATATGAATTTGATGAAGAATCTCCTCATATCAACCCTCCTTCTTCACTACACATCTTTACCTTGTGTTTGTACAATTTAAGAAAAAATAGATATGTAATAATGTATGAAGAACAGGGCTTTTATTTATAGGAGTTCTGTGAATGACCGAGGTTCGGTTCTAAATTAAAATTACTGTCAATTATATTAAATGAATTTTTTATTTTTATGATTTTTAAATATATCCCGGAAAAGTTAAAATTAAAAAATATTATCAAAAAAAAAATTTATTCATTGTGAAACAAACTAAAAAAATAAAGTGATGTTTTTAAAACGGATTAATTTGTATTTTCAAAAAAAATAATTAAAATTTTACTATAATAAAATACCATAACTGTAAATTTTTATATATATATAACCAGAGGTGAAATCTTCTAGTTCTATTCTACTTATTGACCCATTATGAAAAATACATCAAAAATAATAAATCAAAATTCTTATAATTTGATTATAAAAAAAGACAATTCATGACAATTAAAAAGTGACGGACGGATTTATACATTGACATACTTTTAAGGTCGACTTTATCTATTTATATCGGCCAACTTGTAATGAATAGAGTAAAGTATTTAATATCTATAAAAGCAAATAAAGAAAGTACACATGCTCCTGTTACCTTATCTTAAGAAGTTATAAGCACATACATACCAAATGTAAAATTATTTCCGAATTTAAATTTGTGTGTATGGATAGTATTGTTTAAAAAGGCTGAAGATCATCATGCGGTCATACTAAAATTGTCCTCATAATTCACTTAAACACCTCAACTAAGGGTTAGTACCTATTAACACTCTAATATAACGAATATGTTACTATTAAAACAAAATAATAATAAGCTTATTAAAAGGTGTTGGGGGGGGGGGGTTGGGTGGGGGGGTATCACACGGCACACTATTTTAAAAAGTAACCACTAAAAATTACAATATCACCTTGGATCCAACTAATGAATATGTATAGAATTATTTTAAAAAAATAAAACATAAAAACTTAACCATTATAATTCTAAAAATTAAATTGCAAATGAGAAAAAGAAAACCTCCATTCCCATCACAAACCCACCCACCCACCTTTCTTCTTCGGTTCCTTCACCGCCTCCTGATTCCAACAACAATTTGATTCCTCCGGCACAACAAAAAGAAAAAAAAGAGATATCCCCACCCCCCCTCCACGTTCGCCAACCTTATCATTGTCATATTCTTCTTCTCATCATATACATCAATTACGTCTCACTTTTCTATTCCTTGAAAAGATTAATCTTTTTGAATCAGTCTAATGCAATAGTGAAATAAATATAAGTATGATCCATATTATAGATGATTATTAAGATTCTTTATGGAAAAAGAAAATCACAGTAGATAATATTTTGGATATATTATTTCAAAATCATAATAAAGAGAAATCAAGATGATTCAAATGATTTATTCAAATTTTATATATCATTTTAAATAAGACTTGGTCAATATTTGTTTGATTGAAGTGACCGAAAAAAGAACGGGGACGGGGGTGCACGCCCTGCCTAAGGCAGCTCAACCATCACTCCACCCCTCATATTATTAAAACCCAAAGACTATGTTTGGAGTATATAAGAAGTAGGGCATGTAGGGAAATAAGGATGTTAAAATAGGAAGTAAACACGTAGTTGTGATAAGAGACGGGGGAGCTATCAGGTTAAGTGTGACGTTGGAAAAAGGCCATGTGTAACAGCCACTGTAGGTGTGGTCACCCTGGGGCGGTGGGAGGTGGTTAGTGATTCTGTGGCGTATTGAGCGGTGGTGGAGGGGTTACATGGAATTAGCAGCATGCCCCGGGTCGTTTAGCAAGCTTGGGTGTCGAGGCAAGTTAGGGGGGGTATTGGGCGAGATTTTTCCCATGGGGAGGGGATCGGACAGGCGAGAGCGTGGTATCGGGGGGGTTTTAAAAGGAGTTGTTGATGTAGAGGGATGACGTTCTGCAGTGGTGGTTCCGACCGCTGTTGGCTTGTTGAGTGGTAATGCCCCCCGCTTGTTTTTTCCCTTTTTTGATGTCCCCTTTCATTCTTGTTGCAATTCTTTTCCCAACATTTACAATTTTCACTTTAAGAGAGTGGGCCCACATACAAAAGAAAGAAAAAAACAGATGCATAAATGGGTGAAGACAGAAGACAATTGCATATAAGCCTCAACGAGTGAGTGGGGTTAGCTTTCTTTTTATCAAAAACATTATTTAAATAAAAAAATACATTTTGGAGTTGTATTTAAGTTAATGATGATATAGGATAAAAACAGAGTAAAGCGTTTATTTTTTAAAAAAATTAGAAATTATTCACATGCTCTACTAGGCTGTGAGATAACACTTATTTACCACGTCAGCATTTTGTGCTCAATAATCACACTTTTTAACAACTTAATGAGCTGCATACATGGAATTTTAAACCTTTAAAGAAAAACGATTTCTCAAAAAAAAGAAGAAAAAAGTAATAGAGAGGTGTTCATTCTCAAACTCAAATTTAAAATCTTCTAAAAGAAGGAATAACCTAATTTATATTCATCACAATTTTCCAAAACTTAAAAAAGAAAAAAGAAACCTAATTTAATTTCATCACATGTTTTTCAATGGAGGTATCTTTGTTTGTTCTTAATTAGCCTAGGATGCTCACATGGGAAAATATATGTCTAAAGATGCTCATGGGAAAATAATAGTAATGTGGTTAGAAAGACGCCATTGTCCGTTGGCAGATGGGTCATTGTTAAAAACAAATTAGACTAGTTTTTCACATACTTTTTTTTGGGTGTTATTTTGGTAGACCTTAATGTACGTAATTAAATACTGCAAGTAGAATAGGTTTCAGTGCAGCACGAATATAACTAATTTCAATTATTTTAGTAATTTACAATGAGATGTTAAATTGGTTTTTTGTATAACTTTTAAAACATTTGTATAAATTTGTCTTTGCCTTGTCTCTAAAACAGATTAATTATTTTTAGGGCTTTGATTTAAAATCTATAATGAAGGGGTTTTGAATCGGAAGGTGGGGAGGCGGGAGCAAGCGGATCCAGGATTTTCAATAGGAGGTTCAATCTGTACAAATAGATATCTCAAGGGTTCGATATCATATCTATTATAGATACATGTAACTTATTTTAATCAGTCTAAATAATACATAATTTTGTTTTTTTCCGTTGAAAGGATTGAATGATCCCTTCTTACAAGATAGCTTTCGCCCCGGGGTTTTAATTTCACAATTGCGCACATTTTATGTTGCCATGGCCACATGTTTTTTGGTGGGGAATCTTTTGTTTGTAATTAAACACGATGCTCATTGGGAAAATGGGTTAGGAAAAAACATTGTCACAATAGGCTATAGAGTGGTCACATTTAACTATTTTAACTAATTTTTTACATCTACTTTTTTATATTAGGTTTATTTTGTTAGACTAATTAAGAAATTAATATCAGAGGGTTTTTTTTATTATAGGTAATAACAATATATAACTAACTTTAATATCATATACCTGTTTTTAGATCTTATAGAACCACTTCTGTTTATTGTTGTTTTATTCGTTACCTTGAATATGACTCGCTAAACATTTGGTTCTGGTGTCCCGATTCAATAATGGCTTGTTATAATGTTAAATTTTTGTATTATGTGAAAAAATAAAATAGAAATAAAGTATATATATCATTTCAAAATTTTACAATATTTATTAAGAATCCTATTTATAACTTGGATCCACAAATGCTAAAATATTAATTTTTTGCTTAAATTTATATATTATGTATATATTATATGGTCTTGAATTTCGCCAAGAATATAAAGAAGGGGGGAGAAGAGAATTTAAAGGATTTCGTTATAAAAATTGGGTGGAATGCTGGAGAACACAGCCACCTTACTACATACATTGTATTTTTTACTATCTTAATACATAAGCAATTATCAAAATTAGGGGTGTGCATCGGTCCGGTTCGGTTCGGTTTTACTCTTAATCGTTCGGTTTTATCGGTTTTCGATTTAAAATATGCTAACCCCAATAACAAACCAATAAAGAAATTTTTTTTTATGGTTTTTATCGATGGTTTGATGTTCTCCGGTCGTTTCTATTCACACAAGAAGAACATGTCTGATCAACTAATATTAATAGTACGTATGTTTTAAAAAACACCCGCCAAAACATAATAGAAAACTTTTGAATGTTATCAAATTACGAAATTCATCAACACTGCAAAGCTATCGCCTCAATTACGAACTAGAAGTAAAACTAAAATAGAAATCTTCAACAATGAGAAAATCTTGAACAGTTTGCTGATCCACCAATAATCAAACAAAGTTCTCACAAATTTCCCTAACCAAAAATCAACATAGCCTGAAAAAGCTAATATTGAATCATTTATATGGATTAATTAGTATATTGTATTGAGAAAGAGTAAAGTAATAAATAACTGATAGTCTTATTGGGTATAGCTGTTTACCCCAATAACCCCAAAGGAAAAATCAAAATCGATCCCATACCCAATAATTTTTTTCTAAAAAACCCATTAAAACTCATAACCCAATAATATTTTATCGATTCGATTATTGATTGATTCGATTTTTTGCACACCCCCCTAATAAAAAATGAAATCTTGAACGACACGTCTTTTAGTTTGTGCTTGTAACGAGAGTATTTACTCAAAGTGTGTGGGGCAACCCTTTATTGAGCAGGCATGAGACAACTAATCGTCAACTTGTCTGTTTCTAGCCGAGGGTATTTATGAAATTTTTTAGTATCCTATCTGTTTTAAATTTATTTATTTTACTTTCTTTTTTTAATCTCTTATTATTTGAAAACACGTTAAATTTGTATACTTATACCCTCTCTAATCCATATTAAGTGAATTGTTGAGATTCGTCACCTTCTATAGAAAATATTTAACGACAAAGAAACGACAACTCACCAATTATTTTCATTATTTATTTTCAAAACTCATCTCCTAGCCAATGTAATAGCTAAACCTGAAGAAAAAGTTTCATCAATCATCATCTTTATAAACATTGAGAAGTTCACTTATTTTGGACTAGATAAAGGAATTTCAATTCAACATTCACTTAACATGGACTAAAGAGAATAATAATTACACAACTTAAATATTTAATTTTCAGTCACACATATTTACACATAATAAAAAATTTATAAATTATAATAGATAAATATCATATTAAAAAAATTAAACAACCAGACTCTCTAAATTCAATATACATTGTTTTAAATTTAAAATGAATTTGTATTTAAGCCACCGTTTATTGTTTAGTATGAGCAAATGTCTAATTATATATCATAAATAATATTTTTATGGTCAATCGTACTTCTCTACATTAAAATATATGTCATGATTATAAAATCTTCAAAAATAAGTTTATTTTTGAACCAAATGCCTCCTTAGTACTTGATTAGGCACAAAAACTTCTAAATAGATGTTTTGGTGTATTGGGTGGGGGTTGTAGAAGTCCAATGAGCCATGATATTTTTTTTGTAGAGTGGTACATAATGTTCATGTTAGTTTATTTTTAGAACTAAAAATAAAGAAAGAAGAATTGTCTGGCAGAAGTAAAGTCATTAACAACGGAAACCCCACCCTTCTGATTAGTTCAGAAAATTCTTCTCCCGTCATATTCAGATTTTAATATTTTAAAAATAATTATAATTTATTATAAAAATACAAAATTGGAAAAAGTAAATTAAAAAAATAAATATAAAATTAACATTAAACTATAATTTAAAGCTATAAAAAGTAAATTCTCTTTATTTTAAGTTTATGTGACGTTTTAGGATTTGAAATTCAAATTAACTATATGTGATCGTAATTTTTTTTATTAGATATTTTGAATTGTTATTATTATGACTTATTAACTTTTTTCACGAATTTGTAAATTATATATATTTCATTTAGAAAAACTTCTAGATTCCAAGCGCAAAGTTCGTTCAAAAATTTAACTAACTTTGAGTTTCAAAAAATAAAAAAAAATCACGTAAAATGAGATAGAAGTACGAAAAAATTGAGATGACAAACTATTTAGTCTATTTGGCTTCATTCGTGGCAACCCCACCCCCTTACATCCTACACAATGTGAAATTCTTTTGGTTTTTATTTTTCTTTTGGTGACAAAGATTGATTAGACATTGTTATGATTGAATTCATAAAACTGCATGGATGAGCTGTTGTGTTGAAAGATACAAATAAAAGAAAAAGAAACCCATTGGCTTGTGAAACAAGTATCTTATTCTGTGGTTGGAGCCTTGGATGACCTTCAAATTCGTTACATCTGGAGGAGTTGATTTGGCTCCACTCATTAATTTCTTTCAACACCTTGCCTTTTTATTGTTCTGTTGAAAAATCTCAAGTGCCAACAAAGATAAAAAAAAATATAAAATTGTAGTGGTTGAAATTTGGTAGTGATAAGGAAATTGAAAATGGCCTAACTTATTCAAAGTTTATTGATCGAGTTACTTTTAAGATGTACGAGACAGTTGCTCAGATGGGAAACGTATCCATCATTTTTTTTAATTGACAGATTGCGAATTCGATTCATAAAAAAAGAAAAAATATAATATTATACATATTAAAATGATAAATGACTAAAAACATATTTTTTTTAGAATTTAATAAAATAAAAATATACAACAAATATAAAGTAAATCACGAATCGAAAAGTAGTGCAATTTCACTTAACATATATGATTGTGTGTGAGTGTCAGGTTACTTATGTCCACTTGTGATTTTTTTTTTATTAATGTTTGTTTGGACGTGGATTGTCAATTTTGTGGATTGACATTTCTTTTACATTGCTTTGTTGAAAAAAAAATATTACATTTTCTGCGATTATTATTTGGTTATTTTAAATCGATATATTTATTAAAAATTAATAGGTTTATAAAATAAATATATAATGTATTATATTATTATGAATGAATTATAAATTAAACTTTAAAAATTGCTTATAATTTGAAAGTAATCAATGAAAATAAAAAAAATTAATATTAAAATTTGAACAAAAAAAATAATAAGTAATGAAGGACAAATGAAATTATGACTATAATAAACAACGTTTGGTATATTAATACCATCAGTATTAGGACGGAGCAGTGTTTATGAGATGTAATCCACTAAACGATGAAAGTATCTTTAAATTAACATTAAAAGTATTGGTGACGTTGATAAAAAACAAACCTCATTTAATTAAAAGAAACTTAATGGCACACTTACGATTTGTTCATATCACATAATAATGATTTCAATTTTTTTAAAGAATATGAGAACTTTTAAGATAATATTGAGAGAAATAAAACATTCTTAAATTTGAGAATTTTAAGAATATATTAGTTGGAATTATTTGAAGTTTAGTAGTAAATTAAAAAGGAATATTTTTATGTGGACAATAATTAGAGGATGATGAAACTAATTTAATTTGAGCCATTTTTAAAGAAAAAATATTCTCCCTTGATTATTGTAAGAATCCACTAAAAATATAATTTAAAAAACTTAAGGATTTTTAAAAAGATCTGAAAAAAGCTATGTGTTTTGGGGAAGATTCTTGGGAAAGATTCTTAGGAAGATCGTTTGCAAAATGTGCGCATCATATCAATTTCTTTTTAATTTGTCTTTTCAATGAAGAGCCGTAATAAGTTTGCCATAATACTCTAATGTATTTGTTTAATTATTTTCTCTCAACTTTTTCCGTTGAAATATTTAAAATTGCAAATATTGAGTGGTGTTGCAATTTGAGTGGCTTGTTTATTTATTTATTTTTTTAAAAAAAGTATGGAGTTGCTTTCTTAAGCTTTGTTGCTAGTACCGCTTGCAGCCTGTTTTTTGTTTTTTTTTTCCCCCCCCCCCCCCCCCCTCCAATACTTGATATTGGAATTCCCGACTAGGTCTGAAAAAACATTACAAAAAGCGGTGAAAAGTAATGAGGAGATTTTTTTGAGAATTATTACGAAATGTTGTAAGAAAATAAATTTCGTTCGAATTTTCATATGTAATCTGGCCAAAAAAAATCATCAGATTACTTACACTATTTTTAGTGGGACGTTCTGTTAGTTCGAAGTTTGAGTAAGATGATAGGCTCGAACTTAATATGAAGTTTGTGATTTAACAAACTATCGATCTAACAAGGAACAAATCCTTGTTATTGGAACTTGCTAAAAATAAATGAATGGATAAACTCCGTGGTGAGGTATATTTGTGTGCTATCATCAAAAAAGGGGGAAACTGTCTATATTCTAGGTGTTTTGATGATCTCACGAAAATGCACGGGAACCTGTTCCTGGAAAGTGCTCTCGTCCAGATTTACAAATGGGGTTACACGTCATTAAAAAGCTGTATGTCAGGTGGTAGGTGCAAAAAGTGCAGTATCCTACCACCAAAAGAAGAAGCGGACGAGAGGGTCTGTTTCAGGTATCTCACAAATGTAGGCCTGGTACCAAGCAAAGGTTTCCTTCCCATCAGATTACATATGGTTTAAACTGTAAAGCTTCACGGTCAGAGGTTGGTAAGCGTCAGTGTACTACACCAATCAGAATGGAGGAGGGTGTTGTCAAAACGGATAAATAAACCTCCTTATGTTGATACTGTTCGCATGACAAAAAAACCATATTATATCATTCATCCAAAGAAGGAAGTCAGCCAACAAGCCTTTTCAAGAAACTAATATAGAAGTTTGCAAGGACCTGGTTCCCGCAAGCAAGGGGACCTGGTACCCGACAGACGGCGAAGTGAAAAGGACGAACAAGACAACTGTCAGAAAAGTGTCACTCTGATGCGGTAGGTTTGCACATCTTTTCCACAGAGGACTTCAGCCACTGGGATGACTTCAACGAATTGGTGGGAATTTATATTATCTCTTTCAACAAACACAAATTTCAAGACTTGGAAAATTAAATTTTGGATTTTCTTGAAAATTCACAAGCTTTGAACAAAAAGCCATTTCAGGAAAGAACATTGCTCCACTCACAGAAGGAACGATAGAGTAAAGAAGAATCTTTGTTGTATCTGAGCTTGTGTCTATTGTAACTTACATTGTAAATCTGTTCCTAATATATAAAGGATTCAGATAGTGTTTTGGGTTTTGAAAAGTCTAAATCAGTAAGGTTAAACTGATTTAGGGGGCAAACAGTGTTGTTGCTTAGTCAAATTCTAAGTCATTAGAGTAGGTGGTTTAGTGGGCGGTGTGGTTGTGGTATCCGCTTAGGCTCTTCAAGTAATAGGTTAGATTATGATAGTGAGATTTAATAAATTTTTCTCACATTTGATGAAACGGGTTTCACTTTTGGCTGAGAAGATTAGTGAAGGGTGTAAATCCTGTGAAACAGGTCAGGGTTTTACTACCTGCACGGAGGTTTCCACGTAAACTGCTTTGTTGTGTTCTTTCATATTGTTTAATCTTCTGCAATTGTTTCGCTCTGTGTTGTGTCAAGGGACATGGTCCATTGACTAGTAGCGGAACGCACATATTTCAAACACGTTCTTTAATAGATTTCTATATGTGAGGCTTATTCTTGAAAATTTTTAGTTAAAGTTAAGAAAACGTATCCATTCTTACTGCGAACCTCGTTACTAAAGAGCATTCGAGGACGGTGATCTTGATTTTGTTTGTACACAATTTCATTGTGACATCAAATTCATAATGTTCGGATTGATTAAATTATAAATATAGAGTAAAAATAGGGAATATCATAAAACGTCTAAAGTGAAAATTCTATTTTTTTCCGTTTACTTATTTTTAATATTATTTATTTGAATTTTGATAAATGAAAAACGAATATAAAAATATCGGTACAATATATTAATAATTATTACTTTAAAAAAAAAAAAAAATTCTTTAAAATCTTCGGACTTATAATAAAAAAAAAAAATTCATGAAGAAAGTATTTTATTAAGGGTCGCCCAATAAATTTGCACTATAAGTTAAAATTACGTAAAATAAATTATATTAGTATTGTGGACGTCGAATGCATGTAGCCTTGTTAGCATTTATAATTGATTTGACCTTATAAATAGTATTCCATTTATTATCTTTAGTCATCATAATTTTATTTATAGGAGTTTAAATTATAAAAATTTAAGTTAAGATTTTCTAGTAATTTTTTTATATTGATTATGTGAAATTGTAATTTATAGTATTGTTCTTATATAAATTTTTAATATTTAAATTTTTATTTTAAAAAATATCGAATTAATATAATTTATTAACTTTAAAAACGAGGCAAAAATTAAACTTTTACACCCTTAGAAAACAAACAGAAATATTAAAGGCCACTTTCACATATAGCAAACAAAAAATCATATTTGTATGCTATAGACAAACTTGCATTAAAAAAATTTGCGCTCCTAACAAACATATAAAACTGTATTAATTTGCCTATACATATACAAGTGTATAATTCGCTGGCCAAAAGGTATATTTCGCTGGGCCTATTTCGCTTGCAATTGTATAATGTGTTTTGCATCCAGTTGATCGAATTAAAAGTATGTATATTGCATTAATATAGTGTATATACAAGAAGATATATGTTTTTCTCGTTTATACAAATATAAAAAACACACATATTATACACTTATGTTTTATAAAGCTAGAGAAAATTTGTATTTACACTGCACTGTATATTCGTGGCCTTTTTATTGCAATATTTTGAAGTAAAATGTTTGTAAAATTGTATAATTAAGTGTTTATAACACGAAGATAGATACATTTTTGCATGTGTTAACAATTTTTCTCTCGCTTTATACAAACCAGAAACAGAGAATTATACACTTATGTGTATAAAGCGAGAGAGGCGAGCGAGAATGGAGAGTGGCGAGCGAGATTTTTGGGAGAGAGACGTTGGGCAAATTTAGCTAATGTTTGCTATGGAGCACAATTAAATTCAAACACGTATATATTCATTTAATGTAGGTTATTAGTTGCTTTTATATACAATTTTCCAACTATTATATGGGTTAGCCCTTCCATTAGACAACTTCATACAAAATTACAGTTTTACTAGGTCAGACAAGGCTGAGCCCATTTTAGTGTGGGGCCAGAAAACGGTCAGGTCTAAAACACAAGTATGCGGGATACTAGTGGCCGGGATAGCCGACTTTTGTAAAAATTATATTTTGTTGTAATTATAAATTAAATATAAAAATTATAGTTTAAAAAATGTTTATATTAAATATTGACAACAAAACAATATTACATGATGTTAATGTTATTAACTTGTTAACCAAATCACCAAAGATAAAATTATCTTTATAATATTTATTAGGTTTTCAAGTAAAGTAAAAATATCTCATCAATTATTTTTTGTTTTGAAATCTATTTAACTTTTAAATTTTAATATATATTAACTTTTTAATTAATTTTTATCTGCCCAGGGACAGGCCCTACATATGTGAATCAAGCCCCACAAATCAGCAGACTTATTTCAGGTCAAAAAAAAACTCTTTTTTTCTTAAATGGACTTCCAAAAAAATCTTCGTACTTCCTTTTTAATTGGGAAAATTACCGGAAACAACTTTAGACATTAAATTACTTTATCATAGCTATAGTTTGCACCACTTGCGACTAACATTATACATTAATTGCGTAGGCTGACTCGAGTTTGTATAATTAGTATGTTTTGTATATGTATAATTACACCGGATATACCAAATAATATGGATAATATACAAATTTTTAGTCTAATACACGTAACAATTCACCTCTCTCTTTCACTATCTCCTCTCTCGCTAGCCTATCTCCTCCCTCTCTCAATCTCACTCGTCTCTCCTCAGATCTCCCAATCTCTTTGCAGTTTTATAAAAAATGTATTGGAAATATACAACTATATATATATATATATATATTAATATATATATAATATATAGATATATATATAATTTACATCTCTCCCACTCTCGTGGCCTCTATCATCCCTCTCTTGATCTTGCTCGTGTCTATCCTTCCATCTCCAATTCTCTCTTGCCATATATGCAATTACATTATGTTATAATATATTAATCATCTAACAATTATACTATGCAATCCACCGTTCTCCCACTCTTTTCCCCCTCTCTCGCGCTTCCTCTCTTCCCAAGTCTTACTCGCCCTCTCTTCCATATTAATATGTAGCTACAAATTGTAATTATCCAAATATAAAGCTATGAAAAATAATTAATTATATTGAAGTGGCTATAATGTGAATTTTATTTTTAAAATTTTCATGTCAGGTCGGCCGATCCAACGGACCCTTAATCCAGATATCGGATCTAAACGCAATATGACAATTTAGAAAATAGACGAAAGGAGTATTATAGAGATTTTAAATATAAATGCCCCAAATAATTGATTACTGTTGAATTTAAGACAAAAATTCATTTTTAATATTACCCTATGTTAAAAGGACAATGTTTTTTAATAGTGCATGATTCTAAAAAAAAAACAAAAAAAAAAAGACTAACAAAGAAAAAAGCTTAGTACCAAATAAATTTATGAATATTTCTTCAATGTGTCTGAAAAACCAAAAAAAGAAAAAACAATTAAATGAAATCGAGGAGATCTCTATAATTTACGGGTTGGAGTAATCAGACAAAGTTTGTTTAAGGGTACTATGTTTGGACATTACATGTAATAATTGGTTGTTAGTCATTATATAATTGTGATAGTACTTATAATTCATGACATTGATAGACAATATAGTAATTTGATGATACATTTATTTATATATTCATAATGTGATTTATAATGTAGGATAAACTGTTTTTGTATAAGTGTAGTTTACAATAAGATTAATTTTTTAAAAATAAATTCAATGGTAAAAAAAAAAAAGTCAAAGTATTATTTGACATCATATATGTATTTGACATGATATTTAAATAAAGGGTTTAAGATTACTTATTGTAGTTTGAAAATATAAATTTTAATTATATATATTCACATTTTTAAGATATTAAGGAGTGGGGGAATTGGAAAACGAAATAATAATATAATACCATTATGAAAATATTGAAACCCAAAATAATTCATTAAGTTGCGAGAGAAAATGACAATATGAAATAACAAGTCAATAATAAATAAAAACAAATTAAAATAAAATTAAAAACAAAATTAACATAATACTCTAAGAGAAAAATCTTTAAACATATAAAATTAAAGAAAATAAATAGGAATTCAAAAGAAATGAAAAACACATTTAATTCGAAATCCTTATGTGAACAACAAAATTCGACTTTATAACATCACTCATTTTATTCCACGGTTGTTAATGAAGACTCATTCTTGAGAAATTAAAGAAATATAAATACAAACAGTTAGGAACATTATATAGGATCACAAGAAAGCTATTACCCCCCCCCCCCCTCTGAGAATTAGGGAGGGTTAATTCTCTTCTCAATAGATCTAAGATTTCTCGTAATCAAAGTTTATTTGACCAAACAACAAACCAAAGTCAAACAGAAATTTATTACATCAAATTTAATTATAGCATATTCTCCTTCATTGAGATATATAAGTGAATTATTCATCTCATTACATTTCAATTCTATGTAGCCAAATAATTAATTCCATAGATTATTAGATTCCTTCCAAATAGGCTAATGTAAGATATAATAATTAAATAATTAAGTATTTATAATCCAGTCTAAGATTTCATGAGATTACAAAGATATTGTAATTGTATACTAAAAAATACATTTTCAAAAACATTGAATCTGTCCCAAAAAAATATGTACAACCAATCATTTAAGTTAGTCATTCACTTCACTCAAATTCTTAATATCACATTAAAAATGTCAGCTTTCCAAAAACACATTTGCGCTTCAAAGGACATTTCATTGATACTTATTTTTATCTCAATTAGTTTCTTACTCTCACACTATCATTCATCCCATCCTCCACAAATTAACCTCTTCTCCTCCCGCTTCGCCACCGTCACAGCCACCACAAAAATATATCCGACCACCAATCCACCACCATCAACCACTTGTGTTCTCAATTGCATCGTCCTCTAAAACCTTTTCGAACGAAAAGAATTTCATCGTTATGGACAAAACCTAATTTTACAAAACTTACGTTTTTCTAGACCACCCTTTGTCAGAAATATAAATCTCCGAAAAAAAACCCGATCTACCATCGATTCTTATTTATGAAAAATGTCTCGTTTCCCATCTCAATCGTGGCGGGTGCACGTTGCCTATGGCCTAACGTACATGATTAAACAAGTCATCGCGCGTAACGATTCTAACGTGCGATGGGACATTTTGACGGGGGAGATGATGATACGATATGTTTGTGTATAATTTGGTGAAAATGTTGGGAAATTTATGATAATAAGAATGTATAAAGGGTCTAATGTCGAGAGTTATGTTCAAAATAATTATTTTTCTTTTGATATGGGCATTTGGTGGGGGTGGATATGCAATAAGTCAACCTTTAGCTATGGTTTTAGCTGTAGGGTTTTGGATTCTTGTTTGAGAGATATCCCAGTTCTAGGGAAGGATGCTAGGATTTTCTCTTGTTTGGTGAGCTTGGAGTGAGTTTGACACAGAAACCGGTTTTCATCAGTAAGTAACACATTTATGTCATTGCTTTTCTTTTACTTCCAAAAGTGTATATTTACTGTTAGCCAATTTGTCATTATAGAATGAAAATATAAATTTTGATTAAATGTTTTAAAATGTGTGGTTTCGGTTCGAATTTTAATATGAAGAAATAGTGCTAATTGTATTAATTTGTATAGTGTTCGATAATTAAATATTTTAAGTATACTATGTTAGAGTTGAGCTTAATTTAAAATGAGCTCACAAAATGGATTCAAGCTAATTCGAAAATAAATAGCACATATTTAATTTCAACTTTTATTATGATATAAAGGTAATATAAATTTTAGTTATGAATCCTACAACTAAAAAAATTGATAAATACTTTTTATTTTGTTGAAAATTCACTACATATATAAAATAGTCTAATTAGATACGAATTATTAACTACAAGTCAACAACCCAACCTTTAGAATTAGAACACTTTTCATATTTCTTTTTTTTTCCAGTGTTTGGAGTGAAGATTCCAAGTGGCGGATCTAGAATTTTGTTCGGATTTAAAAATATAAAAATATAAATATAAATATAGAAATAAGTCTTTCGAAAATAGACCTTTTGGAATTATTTTGGGTTTTAAAAACCATAGTTTTAAAATTAAAAAATACTGAAAAAACAAAAAATAAACTGAAACTATAAAGAAAATCAATAAAGGTTTCGGACGGCTCAAGATAAGGCCCCAAACAAAAAAAAGAAAAAATAACAAATTCGAGCCTAATTTTTTTATTTATTTATTTTTTATTTTGAGAACGTAAAGTTATTTCTTTCTTGTGAATAATTTTTTATGGTCTTAAACTAAATATAGATATCTCAAATAATTTTTTAATCTCGTGATTTTAAACATATCACGTTCGAAAGGTAATATAAAAATTGAAAAAAAAAAAAAAAAACATTTTTAATGGTTGCGAAAACTAACTTAAAGGAATTAAATAAATTAAAGATATAGTAATATTATTTTATTTTTAAAAACTTATAATAATTAATATTACTTAAAAATATTGGTCTTCAAATTAGGGGGTCAAAAGCAAATGCCTCATTTTTAAAAGGCTTGAATAGTTAAAATGATTTTATGTTGATCTACGATATATGATTTTATCAAGTATTTTTGGAATAGCCTTTCGAGCAAAAAAGGGATTTATTTACCGTTAGGATATTAGAACAGCTAAACAGTAGCCCACCTAATTCATACGCTAATAAAATAAGTCAGTCAGTTACAAGACCCAATCCCAATTTTTATCGCCAAAAAGCATCTCTATATTGCGGGAGCATTCACATTTTTTGGTTCCTCTTTTTTCCTTAATCTTGGATCGATTTGGGTCTTCGGGAGAGAAAAATAAGTAACAATATCGCCCACTTATCTATGAAAGAAGACTTATAAAAAATAGAATTTTTTAAAATCTTTCACACCTATATAACTAAAATCTAGTAATAGCCGTCTTGGTTAAATGCGAAAAAAATCTTTTTTAAAAAAATATCCCCAACTCTAAAACTTCATACAATTCTTTATTTTTAATGCCTATACATCTGGCTTTATATATTCCATCGTTCAAATAAAATATTTTTACTATGTATAATAATAGTTTATCTTTTTACTGAGTATTGTACCCCCCACGGATGATTATGGGAAATTTATTTGGGATTGCTGTCATCACATCCCATAGCACCAGTACTTTCCCTTCATCATATAGAAAGATGTACAATCAATTGTCCCTAACAGGCCACAAATTTAAGCTCTACAAACATTCTCTTCAAAGCTGCTAATTTGATCCTGCCAAGAATATCAAACAAACTATTTGTTACGATCCGAAACTCATTACTATCGCGGTGCATGGGGCTACGCGGGATTTTTTTTGTTTTTACAGATATGAGGGCAACTATAAAGTCACGGAGCTGTATAACAGGGTTAGATCGTTTGATTCATGGGATTAAGACAGAGAAGACCTATTTTCTGTTTAAGCAAAGGTGGAATCTAGGGGACCTTGCAAAGGAAAATGGTTGCATTTTTGGATAGTGTTGATTCAAATCGGAGCTAAGTTTGGACTAATTATACAAGGGACATAGAGTGTGTGGGAAAAACTTGCACAAAAGATGGGCAATAAAGTAATCAAGAATGTGGAGGAGAGTAGAGTACACTAAAGGAAGTTGGCTAGTTTACTAGAAGGTTAAGTTAAATTTATGTTGATCTTATGGTTATTTTGCTTCTTGCCATTTCTTTTTTATTAGTGTGCGGAATCAGGAATTCCAGTAAAAAAAGATAATTAAATATAGAAATAAACGGCATCAACAAGCTAAGGGGATTGATCCATATGTACTTATAGGTGATGGTCATTTGTCGTCATTTTAATGTGAAAAACCATATAAATAGAAAAAAAAACATTTAAAGGGTGTGGCCTTAGTGGCCAGATCAATGATGTAAGTTGAGGAGCATCTGAAGTTTCACGTTCAATTTTTCAGCGGAAATCAAAAACTAAGTGTATTGTTGTATATTGTTCCACCATTGAGGGACCCAATTACTTCATATCTATGGAAAACAACGTTGCCAAAGATTACACGTACTTTGCAAATATATTTGGTTTGATCATTCAATATGCAAATTTTAACTTTTTTCTTGAAGTTATTTGTTGAACTATTTTACAAACTTGTTGGATTATTAGTTTAAGAGAATTTTTATTTAAATTTGTTGCCTTTGAAATGCCTTTCAGGTTAGGGACCCCACGTCGTCTCAAGGTCTGTGAACATATCATTATCGTCCCAGAAACGATTCATGGAATTCATATCAGACCATGTGGGGGGGATTGATGAGTTAATTACAATGTCTCCCTAAATTTATTAATTGTTTAGAAAACTTTATTTGTGGAAGAAAAAAATATGGTTTTATTGGTTAGAAGCATTTGTGACCATTATAACTTGGACTAATCATAATTTGATGGCTTTCGGATCCGCCACTTTAGATATGATCAAATACGGATTGAGATACTAATTGGAAATTATGTTTGATTGATATTTATATTAGATAGTGATTTAAAAAAATTGTTAATTTCACCCCCTCATAGACATAAAAGTTATCTTAATTGGTGAAATCTATAGTGTTTTCAAAACGATTATATAATCTAACCAATTGATGAAAACTAAAGTTCATAAAACGAGGTTGGTATATCGGGTATTATTAAAATATCTTAAAAATTATTATATTAATAAATCATATATTTTCATTTTCTTTTAATAAATAAATGCTTGACTGTTTATAAAAAATTTTTACATGGGACAAGGCCATCTCTAGGAAGATTATATATTATTATTGTGAATTCTAAATTGCCCTGAAAAATCACATAAAAATGTGTTATCTATTTAATTTTATACCAAATTCAACTATCTTTTATGCATAATCAAAATTAAAAAAAATAAATATAAAATTCAAATAAAAAAAACATAATTAATATTATGCCATGATAAATCTTAGTCAACCTTGGATTAGGGCATGTTGAGTAGCCTTTGTTTAAAATAAATTATTAACTTTTAACTATAAATTTTTTTATCAAATTTTAATATGAGTATTGAAACGCATGCCTCACATATCATTATTTGATATATTTTTTCAGATTTGTATTTCAAAATTAAGAACAAAAACAAAAAACTGAGATCTGCTCAAATTACAAGTTCGAGGTTACATATCATCACTACAAATTTTCTCCATGGTTAGTTCATCCAACACAGTAGAAATTGCCGTATGGTTACAAGATTCATCATACAACAAATCGTCTCAAATCTTCTCTTATCTTCTCTACACTTGTTATCTTACCTCATCTTCCGTCTTCATCCCACATCCATACCACCAAAAATTCCTTCAAGCCAATCCCAATTTCTCCAAACCCTTTCAAATGTCCACTAATCTATTTCAATCTCACACCTCTTCTTCTCAATTGCCGCTTATTCTTCCTCTTCTATAACCGTCTCTCTTACATTAACCCTCCTGGTACAAAACCCAATTCCACAAACGCCCGCGTTTTCCTTGACGAACCCGATTTCCATTCTTTACCTCTTCTTTCATTTCGCCCCAATTCTTGCTTTCATCGGATACTTCTAAGTTTCCTTATTCATTCCCGGCGGGTCGTCGTTCGGCGATTCGATTGACTCGTATTGTTTAAGATTGCTTTTGATTTGGTTTAAAAATGTGAACTTGAATGAGACCCGTTGGTTGTTTTTGGGGATGATGATTGATGATTACTGTTTTCTTTACGGAAATTTGGTTAGAGTTTGTCGAAATATGATTGTCAGAAGGGGTATATGTTGGGTATAATTCGGAGAGGTTTGAGCAAAAATGTGAAGTATTCATTTGATATGGCATGTTGGGAGGGGGTGGTTTGAACTTAGTGTCATTGGCTAAGGTTTTGCTAGGGTTTTGGATTCTTGTTTGATTAGGTACCCTCATTTTATGGAAGTGATTCCGGCTTTTCTTGGAGCGAGCTAGGGTACATTGACTCATGAACGGATTCTCCACCAGGGGACTTTTCGTACACTCTACCCTCCTAGACTCCAGTTGTTGGGATAAATGGGGTATGTTGTAGTTGTGTCTGGGGTTTGGATTTCAATTAAACAAAACTGAACTATAAACTAAAAAAACAAGATAATTTGAAGGTGTTTCTTATGAGATGACCTTCAGATGCATTTGTTAGATGTATGTATCCTAATAGTGAAAAAAATGCGGCAAATGATAAAGCGTGTTGTACTATATGAAATTTGTAGTTTTGGATTCATGGCAAAATGTTTGAACTTTTGATTATTTGTGTTGATTTATTAGCAGCAATGAAACTATGGCCATCTGTTTAGCATGTTACAAAGAACATAAACTGTTTTTTTTCCGTCAATTGTAGTTCTGAATATTGTGAGATAGTTGAAATAAGGCTCGTTTTGATACAATAGTGTTTAATGTTTTTTATGTGGTAATACAACCTTCCACCTAAATTATGTGACAGTTGAGTGTGAGGAGTTAAGGAAAGAACAAACTTCTGAAACTTGTGGCGCAAATACGCCATATATTATTTACTATCTCATAAGGGTAATAAAATGAGAATTTTACAGTTAAGTTGTTACTAAAATAGGAAAAGTGTTATTTCTTTTTCGGGGAAAGGATAAAAAGAAAAAATAATATATATTGGATGAGGGAGTAGTTTGGCATGCTACCTGTATTGTGAGCTTACGCAGTAACTCACTAACCTCAAATAGTTTTCTTTTGCTATGGGTGTAATGAAGCTGGCCTTTTGAGGGTGATCATGGGAGTATAAGCTCCTAGGATTTCTTGATTTTAGTTTTGTGTATTAAGTCGAAATGCTTTCATTATAAATAGGTTGATGTCCGAGAAACTGTTTGGTCTCCTTGCTGCACATCCATTACTCCCTGGTTATCTCTTCATCACTGGACGCGTGGAGCCACTTTTTTCCTGGCATGACTAGGATTAAGCAGTCGGACAAGCTTTTCCAAGCTGTCCATGTGATCCGCTAGGATTGGAACAAACTGTGTGCTATGGACAAGTCCCAATTTACTGACCGTTTCAGTTGCATGGGGTTATGCGTCAGGGTTGAAAGGGAATCAACTTCTTCCAATCTTCTTACGCGGCAGCGAATATTTTACACCATGGAAAAAGGGGTAAAAATGTTCTGCAAGCTATATGTCAACATAGAGTCAATCCTAGTGACCATGCAAAAAAACTGATTGGTTCTTTTCAAAAAAGGGGCTTTCTAGTATAGATGCATATGACTGAGTATACAAGACACATGTTGGGAGTTGTGTTAGGAAGAAAATCCTAACAAAAAAAGTTGGTAAATATAAGGGTCTTCTCGCAGAGTAGACTTCGATGTTGAACAGGTAACTCTTGCCATGGCCTAGGACCCAGGACTGTTTTCCTTGGTCTTGTTATTATTACTGTGCCTTGTTTGTGGTTGTGTATTCTGTCTCATTGCTGCTATCTAATGTCGAATTTTCCTGAATCAGTTGAAAGGCACCTCGTCGACCATGCTGTGACATTTCAGCACCTATCAAGGAGACGATGATAGTTGGTATTAGACATGTGGGCATGATAGTTGATCTCAATGCAGACTAAATGATACTTAAAATTGCCGACAAACGGCCTGTCAATCCATGGTTTGGACGAGCGGAGAGGGTTATGCATCTCTGATAGAACTCTCTCTCCGATTTCTGACTTTTATAAGGTACCCTTTTTGTTAGAAAGACATCAACAGTGCTTCTTTTTTCTACCTGTTATTTGATTGCTTGGTTCAAGAAACTTTCCCTAGTGCATGTCTAATCATATAAGGTATTACTCTCATATGCCAATATTATTCGCCTAGTCGCCAGAAGAATGTTGGCTGGAGTGAAAACTTGAATTTAGTAAATCCATATCGTTGGTCTCTCTTGCGACCACGGTAGCACCTGTTGTGGTTCACACAATCGCGTAGGGCAACAAAGCTTAAACTCATTCCATTGGTCATCCTGCTATGCCCAGGCTCTCGCTCTTCTTAAGATAAAAGGGGCTGGCCATTGTCAAAACCTTCTTTTTTTTTTTTATTTAGGAATACGTCCTATCAAATACCAATAAAAATATGGGCGTGCCGTCATCCATATCCATGTTGTCTTTAAAGAAACATGACATTCTTTAGTGTGTGATAAATATTAATTGCATTCTCAAACTTCGTATTCAGGGAGAAGAAGACTCTCCGAAGCTGTTAAAATAAATTTCTCCAAGAGAAATGATAATTACCAGAGGCACAGAAAGGTACATGGGACCTTTCAAGTGTTTGAGAGAGACGTAAAAACATTACATTAGTTCACAACTTTCTGTGAAAAAACTTTGGCCGTGATTGAGTGTATCTCTGTCAAATTATTAGTTGCACGATCCATAAATTTTTAGAAATATGAGCCAAATAAACTAATTAGCTTTTGCTGATGCATTACTATTGAGTCTCTAACAAATTAATAACAAAAAGAAAATCGACTTAAAAGGTTAATTTGTATACAGTGTGTACCAAAAACTGTGAAGTAAAATTGCAAAAATTACAGGTATCAATATAGGCTGGCACGGTAATCTTTTTTTGTAAGTACAAGGAAGCCACTAGAAAATAGTTGAAGGGGAAATTTAGTATTATGGTATTTCATGCTTTTCATCCTAAGTATCTTTCAACTCCTTCCTTATAAATTATCTTCAGTTTAGAAAAGACTGCTTTTGCTCCAGAACTATGAGCAACTGGAGGTAAAGCAAAAAATGTAGCGGAGATTGAAATGATATTGTGTGGAAACACATTATTCATGAAATTTTGCTGGTTGGATAGTGCGCTTATTTAAGCAGACTAGACACACCATCTTGTCGTAGTAAAAGCTTGCCATTTTTTTATTCTTTTATTAGTATTTTCGAATGAATGGACTGTCAAGGACTTTCTGTCTTAAGGTTTGATTTCCTGTTATTTGAATAGTTGGTCTTATAGAGAATCACTATAATGTCATGATAGATAAGCTGTTTGCACCGAGTATGAAAGTGACAGGCATTGGAATTCATTTCCTGCCGGCTCTCTTTAGAGCATTGTTTCTGAGGTTTGACTACTTGCTACGATTATTCTATGTTGCCTGTTGTTGACTATTCCAGGGGGAGGGAATTTGAATCTTAAGTGAAGTTCATTTTTTTCTCCTTGCATTGCAGATATGCGATTGTTAATCTTACCTCCTGATTACTAAGGAAACTCTTGTAGGAGGGGGTGTCATGGGTGTTGCATCTCTTTCGGAAAGAGTAGTAATCACTCTTTTGAAACCTGGGGGCTCGCGATTCCATGGATCCGTGGCAAAGCAAAGTTCGGTGCTCTATAATCTCTGGGTGTATTCCGCCATACCAGGATTGAAGTTAATATTGTTGGGTTTTTTATGAACTATGATTAGTTAATTTTTTGATTTTTTTTAATGGAGAAAGATGAAGCCTAATAGGCCTCAGGATAGTTTTTAGTAGTGGCATATATTACCAGAAATGTAGGATTAACCGATCAAAGTGTGGTTTTGAAAGCAGTATTGCTCATTTGCCAGATAGATACAGTTTGCAAAATAATGAGAAAATGATTAAACAACTACATGATAACATATTCGAAATTAAATTTATTATAAAAAAAAATAAATAAACTGCATGATTCAATATAAATTAAACTCCATAAGCGTACCTCGTGAGAGAGTGTACATGTAAATCATTTTTGAAGATTGTGTTTGAAACAAAATTAACATTTAATTTTTTGTTCATCGATCATAGATATATGATGGGACATATTTGGATACGTCAAATACATGTCCCCCAAAGTCCAAATGTCTAGATTTGTAATATTGTAACCCAACAATTTAGAGTAATTAACTTCTAAAATAGTCAGATTTCATAAGTGTAAATAACCTTTTGTTGTCAAAAAAAACGAAGGGCGAATATCTTCTCATAACGTCTCTTGTTTAATTTGATTTTAGAAATCCATATCAAAATTCTCGTTTCTTATTTTGAAAAGGCTCAAATTTATGTTCTATATCAAATTTTGAGAAAAGATTACTATGCGAGTTGTTTTTTCATTAAAAGTTTCGCTGATTAAGTATTTCAAGTCCGTTTGAGAAAACGGTTAATCCATGTCGTATCTGTTAAAGGAAAAACAGTGTCGATTTTTGTAAAAATCATTTTTTACTCGTGAGGATATGATTTCATCCATGTCATTAATTAAATTATTATTATAAGTAAAAAGCTCAAATATATAGATATATATATATATAGATATATATCTATATAGATATTATCTATATAATATGAGGACCATAGAAAAGATGGTGTGGCACTTCTCTATGGGCCTTCTTGCATTTAGGTTTTTTGTTTTCTTTTTTAAAAATAAATAATTATTATATCAGTAAAAAAATACTTGGAGTATACAATAAAGATTTCTTAAAGGGGGGATCAGTTAAACAAAAACTCTTCATATTTTTTAATTTATTTATCTCACTTATAATAAAAGGAGAAAAAAACATAATTTACTTGTTTCTGATTTTTCAATTTAAATTAATTATTTCAGTGTAAAAATTTACTTTATTTTACCAAATATAAATATTTTATAATGAGAATATTTGTTTTTTATTTTTTTATCTCACTTGTAATCATGAAATCACAATAAGTTTTTTTTTTTTGTACATTTTAAGTATTGTATTTTTTAATTTATTAACTAGGAGTTACTATCATGACTTCGCCCTCTTTAATTTTACTTTTAACAATATTCATAACTTTCATTTAATTTTTATGTCCATAACCTCCAAATTAATTTATAAAGTTATGGGTATGATATTCCGTTATGTTGCTTTAAAATTTATAGATTTCATGAGATGCACATTCAAATATCTTTCTTTTTTCATATATAGGTGGGGTTGGTATCAAAAAGAAGTACATGCAATGTTAATAATTGTTTTATCTGCAAATTTTTTGTATTTTTATTCCTCATTTTGTCTATATCAAATTCGTATTGGTTTGTGAATGAAAACTACATGTAAAACAAAAAAAAGTACAGAAGTTAGTAAATATATCATTCTCAAAGTACTTATTTTTTCTGTCCTCATTTGACTATATAAAATTCATATTTATTTTCATGGAAGATTCACATAAAAACAGTATTCTTTCTCTTTCTTCATCATACGTGTTTGAGAATTAACATACAAGTATTATTTTCTCTTCTCTCTACTTGTTGTGAATTAACATACAAACGGTAAAATTCTCTTCTTTCATCATACTGTTTGTGAATTGGACTAACATGTACAAAAAAAAAGTGTCTGAAGATAAGGATATAATCATTCTAAATCTTCGTTTATTTTTATGACTAGAATGGCTGGTTAATATTTTTTTTATGTTTCGTATTATAATTTATCAAATAAATATGTAATTCTTAACAATGGTAGTACGATGCAATTGCTCTTTCTTATCTTAGTTTTCCAGTATAAATATAGTTTGATCATAATATTGTTAGATGTCAAGAAAATTTGTTTAGATTAGTAATTTAGTATGTTAGTCGTATTGAAAAGATAATAACAAATATATTAAATATAGTGTTATATTTGTCTTTCTTTGGACATTACTTTATTTTAAGTGGTATATGATTTTTTTATTCAGTTGATTTGCATATAGAAGAGTTGAAAATATGGATAAAAACATGATTGCGGATCTTTTGCAACAGGAAGATGGTAGAAGGAACAAAATGATGAGCTGAATAGAGATTATTTTTTCCCACTTTAAATTGTATTAGCAATTAGTTATTTTGGCTAGAGTTTTTAAATTTTGATTTGTTAAATAATTTATTAAATGTATTATATTAATTGTTAATGCTCATCATTTGGTCCGTTAGCATTCTACTTCTCTTGGTTATGAAAACAAAAAATGATTATTTTCATTTTAAAACAACAACAAAATTTATATGATTAGTTTCATTTTTATTACAATTATAAAAAGGGCTTGAAAACTAAAATATTATTTTCATGATGTCATTTTTCGGGGATGTAACCAATGTCACCGTTCTGTTTTGCTTCGAAATGTATTTAATTAATTTTTATGTAGTCACCAATGGTTATATTTTCTCTGTTCATTTAGGTTTTTCACCCATTATTTTATTTACTTATTTACAATGTTAAAACGATACCCATTAATTTCGTAATACATTTAATGGCTAAATAAAATTATAAAATTGAATTATTTATGACTCATGTCTCTTCATCTTACTTGAAACCATTTAATGTTAAATTAGGATTCATTAACTTTATATGTTTCATTTTCGTAAGTCTTATTATATATTTAATAATGTGTAAAAAAATTTAAAAAAAACACAAAAAAAAATAAAAGAAGAAAAAAAAAATTAAAGAACTAACAAAATAGGCGTGTCTCTTTGTCAAAAAAAAAATAAAATAACCATAAAAATACCCAATATAAAAACAATAAAAAAAAACAAAAAATTTTACCTCAAAAAATTATAACCAACAAAAAATAAAAAACAAAAAAAATACAATAAAAAAAACAAAAAAAAAAAAAAAAAAAACAAGACACAAAAACAAAAAAAAAAGAACATATAAAAAAAACATCAGACAAAAAAATAAAAAAAAAAATAAAAAAAAAAAAAATATCAAAAAAAATCAAAAAAAAAATACAAAAAAAAAGAACAGAAAAAAAAAAAAACAAAAAAAACTAAAATTAAAATAAACAAAAAAAAAAAAAAATTAAACAAAAATAACAAAAAAAACAAAAAAAAATAAAAAAAAATAAATACACACAAAAAAAAAAATAAACCCCCTCTCTCCTCTCAAAAAAAGAAATATCATCGGCTCCAAAAAAAAAAAGAAAAATAAACAACTAACAAACACAAAAATACAAAAACAACACATCAACAAAACAGAAATTAATTAACAAAAAAAAATATAAACACACAAAAAAAAAAAAAACAGAAAAACAAAATACAAAACAAACACAACCCATCAAAAAAATCATAAAAAATAACAAAAAACAAACAAAAAAAAAAAACAAAGATTCAACAAACAACAAACCAAACCAAAGAAAAACAAAAAGAAATAAAAAAAAAAAAAAAAAAATAAAAAAAGTAAAAAAAAAAAAAAAAAACAAAAAAAAACAAAACAACACACAAAAAAAATAAAAAAAAAAAAAAATAAAAAAAAAAACACACAAAAACCAACAGTAAAACAAACAAAAAAAAAAAAAAAACAAACAAACATAAACAAAGAAAATGCGGGAGTAAAAAAACCCTTCACAAAAATCACAAACCAAATAAAAAAAAAAAAAAAAAAAAGAAAAAAAAAGTAAAAAAAAAAAAAAAAAACAAAATTAAAAAAAAGACAACCAAACGAAGAAAACAAATAAAAAAATAAAAACTAGAACAAAAACAATAAAAAAAAACCCCATTCTCTGCCTCTCCACCCCTTCTATCATTCACATTCTTCCTCCAAAAAAAAAAAACAACAAAAAAAACATAATTAAAAAAAAAAAAAACGACAAAATAATCAGAAAAAACAAAATACTCAAAACCCCATAAAACCAAAAAAAAAAACAAAAAAAAAAAAAAAAAAAAAAACAAAAAAAAATAAATAAAAAAAAAATAAACAAAACACAAAAAAACAAAAAACAAAAAAAAAAAACCCCAAAAAAAAAAAAAAAAGGCACAAAAAAGAAAAAACAACACAAAAAAAAAAAAAAACAAACAAAAAAGACTAGAAACACAAAAGTAAAAAAAAAAAAAAAAAAAAAAAGAAAAAAAAAAAAAAAAAAAAAAAAAAAAAAATAAAAAAAAAAAAACAAACCAAAAAAAAAAAAAATTCATACAAAAAGAAAAGAACAAAAAAAACAAAACAAAAAAAACTAAAAAAACTTACAAAAAAAAAAAAAAAAGAATATAAAAAAAAAAAAAAAAATAATATCAAAATAAAACAAAAAAAAAAAAAAATATTAGCCTTATGAAAAAAAAAAATAAAAAAACAAAAAAAAACAAACAAACAAAAAACTAATAAAAAAAAAAACAAAAAAAACAAAAAAAAAAAACCATAAAAAAAAAAAAAAAAAAAAAAAAAAAAAAAAAAAAAAAAAACAAATAAAAAAAAAAAAAATAAAAAAAAAAAATAAACAACAAAAAAACAAAAAAAAATAAAAAAACAAAAAAAAAACATCAAATAACAAATCAAAAAAAAAAAAAAAATAAAAAAAAAAAAAAAAAAACCAACAAAAAAAAAAAAAAGAAACTAAATACAAAAAAATAGTAAACAGTAACAAAAAAAAAAAAAAAAACATAAAAAAAATAAAGAAAACTCTCGAACCCGTCAAGACGCAAAATAAAACAAACACACAAATAAAAAAAAAAAAAAAAAAAAAAAAAAAAAAAAATAACGAAAAAAAAAAAATAAAAACACCAAAAACAATACCAAGATAATAAAAAAACAAAACACACAAAATCGAAAACAAAAAAAAAACAAAAAAAAAACGAACAAAAAAAAAAGAAATATAAAAAAAAACAAAAAAATAAAAAAAAAAAAAATCAAAAAAAAAACCAAACAACAAAGAGACAAAACAATCAAAAAAAAACAAGCTAAACACAAAAAAAAAAAAAAAAAAAAAAAATCAAAACTAAAAAAACCAAAACACAAAAGAACAACTAACAAAATAAACAAGAAAAAAACAAAAAAAACATCAAAATAATAAAATCAAATAAAAAATACAAAAGCAAAATAAAAAAACAAGAAAAAAAAGAAAATAAGGATTAAAAATAAAAATAAAAACAAAAAGAAAATACAAACAAACAACAAACAAACAAAAAAATAAAAAGAAAAAAAAATTTTTCCATAACAAGACCACACCAAACCAAAAAAAAATAAAAAAAAACAAACAAAAAACGACACAAGAAACAAAAAAACGAAATATAAAAAAAAAAAAAACAAAAAACCAAACCAACAACACAAAAAAAACTTCAATAGACACAACTAAAAAAATCACACAACCAAGAAAAAAAAAAAACAAAACACAAAAAAATAAACTTATGATACAAAGAAAAAAAACAAACCAAAACAAAAAAAAGAAAACCCCAAAAACAACAAACAAAAAAACAAATATTAAAAATATACAACAAACCAAACCACAAAAAACCAAATTAAAAACTAAAAAATCTAGCACAAAAAACCAAAAACAAACAAAACACATAAAAAAAACAACAAAACATCCAAATAAATCCATAAAAAAAAATACAAAAAACGAAAACAGACCAAATAAAAATAAAACAGACTAATAAAAAAACCAAAAAAAATAAATCAAGAAAAAAAAAAAAAAAAAAAATATCAAAAAACAAAAAAACAAAATTAAAAAAAAAAGAAAAAAAAACAAAAAAAAATAAGAAAAACGAAATATATAGAAAAAAAAATTAATTAAAAAACAAGACAAAAAAATAAATCAAAACAAAGACAAACAATTAAAAACAAAACATTAATAAAAAAAATACAAATAAAAAAAAACAAACAAAGAACAACAAAAAAACTAACAAATAAAGCATATAAAGAGAAAAGAACAAAAGGCAACAAAAAAACAACAAAAAATAAAAAAAAAACAAATAAAAAAAAAAAAAAGAAAATAAAAATACACAACAAAAAAAACAACTAAAAAACAAATAAAATCATCAATAAAAAAAAAAAAGACAAAAAAAAAAAAAAAAAAAACAATAAAAATAAAAATAAAAAAAAAAAATAACAAAAAATTAAAAAAAAAAAATAAAAAAATAAAACCCAAAGTATAACAAAAAAAAAAAAAATAGACATGCTAGTTCCTTTCCCACCCTTCTCCGCAAAAATTTTGTAAACAAACAAAAAAAAAAAACATAAACAAAAAGAAAAAAAAAAAACTATAATAAAAAAATAAAAAAATCCAACCAAAAAAAAATAAAAAATAAAACACAAAAAAACTAAAGAAAAAAAAAAAAAAAAAACAAAACAAAAAAATACAAAGAAAAAAAAAATAAAAAAAAGTACATAACCACCTATAAACAAAAACAAACAAAAAAAAAAACCAAAAAAAAAAAAAAAGAAAAACAACAAAAACAAAAAAAAATAAAAAATAAAAAAAAACAAAAAAAAAAAAACAAAAAAAACAACACAAAAAAACAAAAAAAAAAGAATTAAAAAATCCAAAAAGACACAAAAACGAAATCTAAAAAGACAAAAAAAAAAAAAACAAAAAAAAAAAACAACAAAAAAAAAAAAACACAAAAAAAACAAACAAACATGAACACAAAAAAAAAAAAATCAAAAAAGCAACAAAAAAACAACAGTCAATAAAAAAAACAGGCAAAAAAAAGAAAAAAAAAAAAATAAAAAAAAAAAAAAAACAAAAAAAAAGAAAAAAAAAAAAAAAAAAAAAAAAAAAAAAAAAAAAAAAAAAAAAAAAATAAAAAAAAAAAAAAAAAAAAAAAAAAAAAGAAAAAAAAAAAAAAAAAAAAAAAAAAAAAAAAAAAAAGAAAAGTGATCGAAAAAAAAAAAAAAAAAAAAAGAAAAGAAAAAAAACAAAAAAAAAAAAAAATAAAAAAAAAAAGAAAAAAAAAAAAAAAAAAAAAAAAAAAAAAAAATAAATAAAAAAAAAAAAAAATAAAACAAAAAAAAAAAAAAAAAAAAACAAAAAAAAAAAAAACAATTATAATACGCAATGGTAATAATAAAAAAATCATTTTGGTTTGATGACATCAGAGTAAGGAAGCACATTAGTTAAAAGAAGAGAAAATTAAAAACATATAAAACTCGGTGGCTACCTAAATTACAAGATAGGTTATTGCAACGGATTAGCTCTGTTATTCCCCATTTACTTTCCCACGGTGAATATTTTGTTCTAATATAGACATACAAAATGAATAAAATAATATTGTATATATTTAAAAAAAGTTTATGATATCACAGACGAAGGAGGATATTTAATGTTATCATATATTCGAACTAACCTAAAATGTACATATTTCATATTATTATCGTATAAATATTATTATGGTTGTTTTTAATCATGCAAACAGTTTCACTAAGCCATAAACTTAGAAAGACATACATCTATGTCATACGTTAAAAAAAATAACTCGTTATACTCAATTTAATTAGGGACCCCCCCCACCTAAACATAACAAATATTCGATAGAGTTGAAGAAGTTAAAAAAAATGTCTTTGCATTAGGGCTAAGCAAGCTGCACGTGGGAGGAAAGACAGCCCAGGTGACTCAATTTTATTTTGAGATAAAAGTAAGCAATTTGTCTTTGCTAATTACCTTTTAAACTCTTTTTAAAAAAAATAAAATTTTTCATACGACATGTTAGTAAAATTATAGAAATTAAAAATACGTTGTATTTTTTCTAGTGGATATTATTATGTGGGCACCGAACCTTCTTTTACTACAAATGTCACCAAAATCCAACAAGGTCAACACCTCTTATTAATTTTCACATGTGCACACACATTGAACTTTACTAATTGGTTTTTGCTTCAAATATGACAAAACACCTGTTTTTCCCCCACAATTTTCCTTATTCACGGCAACATTATTGACTCAATTTCACCACATGTATTACCTCTAATTGAAACTCCAAAAATGGCTTACCTATTCAAACCGTAAAGTAAACTAACCTTTTTCCCATTTGTAAACTCTTTGTAAATTAATAACAAAAAAATGTCACATGTAACTGATTTCTAAAAAAAGGGCAAGTTAAAAAGATTATCAAATTTTCTCCACAAAGGAGGTTGTAGATTGTAATGGAATGAAATTCCCTTTGGCATCCAAATTCATCTCAGAAATGCAAATTTTTCATTTACTAACCAAAAACACAATTATTATTAACCAATTAAATCATAAATCTCATTAATAAGATCATGTTTAGTCTCATAATTTAGTTATATTGTTCAATTTTTTCTAGTTCCAAATAACCATTTCCATACCTCAATTTCACTACAAAATGATGAAAACATTAGTATCATCACAAAAAAATCTTGAATCAGGTTGTTTTTGGTATGCATCAAATGAGTTATCTTGGTCTAAAAGAAAAAATATGTTAAACTTGGTGGGAGCCTAAAAAAATGGACGGGGTTGTGTTGTTTCTTGAAAAAAAGATACATTTGCATCAAATGATACAAATGATGATGAATAGTTTTTGCCCTCAAATTTGCATCTTTTCTGAGAATACTTCTAATTTAATATTACACATTAAAGGTGGGACCCCCATCAGCTTATAAGAGTAGCACGTGTCGTTTTGGAGGACAGTGTGAGGTTAATTATACTAAGTTAGATGGTTTGTTGATTTGGGTGATATGAGACAATTTTTTTCCAAGAAAATTTGGTTAAGGACCTATTAAGTATCTCATACATTTTGGTATTACATTGGACAAATTCAGAGAGTTTTATGAAACAAGTCTTTTCTTATGAAATGGCTTTTGGTGGAAGCTGGTTTTTTTTGCTTATATATAAGTTATTCCCATTGGCTAAAGTTTAGCTAAAGGTTTGATCTTGTATACAAAGATATCCTCCATTTGTATGGAGTGATGGAGAATTCATGCTTGTTGTCTGGCTTGGTGTTGGATTAATCGTGAGCCCGGATGTCATCAGGTACATTGAACATATCGATAACATCTTAACTTCGATAAATTTCACTAAGAGTTCAGAAACCTTGGTTGTTTCAATTAGAACCTTTTTGGATCATATTGTGAAAAAAAATGGTTCTATACAATGTTCACAAGTACTTATCTATGATAAGTTAATCACATTAATATGTGTGAGGTTTTTTTAGAGAAACTATAGATTTTAAGCGGTAAAGTTAACTTATTTTATAACGAGCCACTTGAAAAATACGAGAAAAATTTTTCCAAAATTTGAGTTGGAAGTGTTTAAAAAAAAAAATTGGGGGGGAACACTTTATTATATAGTCAGATTCTGACGTTCGAACATGTTGGAGTTTGAGTTGTATTAGATAAAATCTACTCGCATATTTAAGCAAATGACGATTTAGAATTTTAGAGTGTGGTGGTCGCTCTAAAATGTGGACGAGTCAACAAAATATTTAAAAGAAATGCTAACAGAGAGATTCGAAATCGGATCAAAAAATATAAAAGAAGACGTGTTAGATTTCAAAACTCAGACTCAACAAAACAAAAAAAACTAAACCATCACCTAGAGGGAATAACCGTTAATCATTTGGTCATTGGGTGCTCTATGCTAATTTTATTTAATTAATGGGTGCCGAAGAACCGGCGCACTCATGTGGGTCCGCCCCTGTATTTAAGGGTGTCGATGTATTCAAAGCCATTTCATTACCTTTTGAAGTACTGAGCCTTTTTAGGCATTCGTCGCATTTTGGCATTTCTGAGTATGTTGTTCGGTTTTGGATGAAATGGAAATAATGAAGATGGATTTTCACAAAAAAATGTGTTGGAATGCTGGCTGCACATCCCAGTAGGCCATTGGTATTATGCCATCATATAGAGGAAATTGATCCTATCTTAACAAATATGACAACAGTGAAGGCTCGGAGCTCTTGTACAATGCTGCAAGCTTCGATCCAATCGGAATTTCCTCGCCAAGCAAACAGTTTGCTATGATACTTGGTGTCTGGGACAGTATCAGTATCCTGGGGATATGGCTGTTCCAAGCTACCCGCCTCCCTTTGATAAGCATGTTGCTTTTACCCCACAAATGTAGCGCGTAAAGAGAGCTCCACGCTCCCTGGAAAAGCAGTCATTTAGGGGGGATTATCCCCCACCCCGACTTTGATACAAGGAAATATGAACCGATCATGCGGAAGACAGCCAGTCAGTTATTTCTTGGACAAAAGTTTCTTCTACCATCAATGGAAACTGAGAGTATTACAAGAAGGAAAACATTTGAGAAATGGCAAATTCGACATGAGTTCACCTAGACGGACTCGGAAGAAATCAGAGCGTTGTCAAACAAGTTAGTCCTTGATAAACAACAGGTATCTTGGAAACTTTGGCTCTCTAAATTCTGTTCATTATTTAAAAAATGTTTAGTATCTAATTTTTTTTGGTGTTTGGTGAATGTTGTATGTAGTTGCTTGCCTCCAAGAAGGCATCATTGTTGTGATGTATACCTTCTACATCGAGGCAACGTTATGGAAAAGCGACTAAGAGAATGCAAGGAAGATGGACTAATTTCACAGTAGCATAGTAACAAACTATGCCTGAGAAATTCAGCAAATTGCTGATCTGAGGCTCTATTCTGCTGAAATTTTGAATTTGAAAAAGCCATTGCTCCGGAAAAAAAAAAAAATGAAGATTTGACAGTAGCAAGATGCAGAAGTTGTTCAGGCGGAGTTGGTTTGTTTATGAGGATTTAAGTTCATGATTAATGGAGAATTCGAAGCCAGACATAATTAAGGGGGGAAAGAGTTTTTTTTGGGAGGAAATTAGTTTTGTTATGGTTTTACATGGATGAGATGTTTATTCATAGAATTAGGCATCATTTAAAACAAAATTAGGAAAACATGTAAGAAAACAAAGTTTGTTACTTGTGAGTTAAAACCAGAAAAAAAAGTTCAATTTTGACTGAAACTTTATTCAAGAACATTCTTTTTGTTGTTCTGGTTTTGATGAGAATACTAGAGAAAAAAAGGTTATAAGTGGAGTTCGAGAAGGATATAGGCAAGACTAGTTCAATCTTGTGAAAGTACAGTAAGGAAATGAGCATTAAGGAAGGAACAATAACAACAAGTGAAATAATGTGATAATCGAAACATAAGAAATAACAAAATTGTAACTGATAACAAAGCAATAAATACATGAATAAAAGAGCCTGAGTAATGTATATGTATTTGGCGTAAGGGTTACTGAGAGTGCGCAAGCACAGAGACGATCACCAACTAATCTTATTGAAAAGCAAGGACATACTCGTTATAACCTTAGATACAAACACAGTAATGTAAAACGTATTTGTAAATCTGAGGAAGAGGTGTTTTACTTATAAATGTGTAGTGAAATCTAGAAAGACAAATTAAGTTTAAAAACATAATAAAATATCTAGTATGTTTTTACAAGTCTAAGCAAATAAAATAATCAGTTTCCAAATATGTTTTGATAAAATTAATTTATTGATAAAAAGGTAGAGGAAAATACAAACTATTATAGTTTAAACATCCAAGTATCTATTGACCATGTTCTCTAGCTGATCATTTCTATAAAATAGGAGGGAATTCCATATGAATTTATAACTTTTGAATATCTCATTAGTAGTGGTTATTAATAACTAACATCACAACTTGACTGATAATTTAAAATTATTATTTTTGTGTCTTGCAACACTTTTATACCTTTCTAAATTATTTCAAAAATCTTAAAAATAGAAGTAAAAAGAAGTGACCTTTCGAAGTTGAATTGGTCGTATAAATTATGACGTAAGAAAAGAGAAATAGCAAGGATAGAGGTGGAACGTGGCATCCAGTTATATGACGGGTCCAAAATTATTCTCTTTTACCATTTTTAAATTCATAGTGGTGGCTATAAGTGTATATGATTAATTAGAATCACTCTTAGATTTAGGAATAAGTATTCTCTTAGGCAATGCTTTCCAGGTCTCTTGTTTCTTTGTGCAACAAACAAATATAAACTAAAAATCGACCATATAAAACTTAAGTAATTACTAAAACTATTGGTTCCTTAATTAAGTATAATAAAAGGTCATATATTCGAAGAAGGGTCACAATTTTTATTATACCATCAGTGTAGTTGAACATGTAATTATAATTGATAATCGATCAAATGTTTATCCGCAATGGTGGAAATTACCGTGAAGAAAGTAAACTCTTTGAAGAAGGTCGTTAGATGAATGAAATTGTTGTATAATGCTCCACCCATTGCCATGTTTCTTGTGTTAAGATTGGACTTCAAAAAGAGTAGCATGCACCAAGTAAAACTTATATTTTTAAAAACATTAAAAAGGACAGGGGACTTTTTTATGGAACACGCTGTTCAGTGCATCTTCTTGAAAATTAAAATAATAACCTTCTCCTAATTCAAATCGTGGTTTGTATGGTTGAATTACTAGCTAAAGATCTGCAAGCCCCAGAGAACCAAAATTAGCTAATTTGGCAGCAGTTAATATACAGCAAATTAGCTAATTCTTTGTTGATTGAAGAAGTTATGGCAATGCACGAATGTGAGAGCTGGCTGCTATAACCATTTGCTGCTTGTCAGCCATGGCACCAAATTACACGCAGTGGGGCAGTCCTAATGGGGATGGGACCATCTAGATGTTACAGCATGGGCCGAATCGAAAAACTTTTCTTCGTCGGAAGTTGATAATCTGAGAAGCCATCTAAAAAGATAGGGACGTATTTGTTAGAACTTGTGGCATCCATCATCTAATGCCTGTTTTGTTTTTCTTGACCAGTTTTTTCAATGCTCTTAGGCCACCTTCTGTGCTAGAAGTTCACCAAAGGCTGGTTTTTGAGACCTGCCAGATACAGCTTGCCTATTGGCAATTTATATGGAGGGATGACGTAATCACTTAGCTTCTGTAGGCAAGAAAATAATTTATATGTGGAAACTGGTGGACATGTAATGTAGGAGGAATGAAACTCCGAAAATCAACACTCTTCCCAAGGATAACCACCCCCCCACCTCCAAAAGGCCAAAACCGGCTACTCCCACAACACCAACCCCCAAAGCTCCACCACCGTTCAAACTCCCAAAAATCCACCACCAAACTCCCTGCTAAACCCCCAGTTGCTTCCCTCCCTCTTATCGCCATCTCCCAGTCTTCATCAGCACCCTCACCAGAAACTATACATAAAATTTACCCTGCAATTTCACCTTCCAAGTCATCCCATGCCCACAGCCCAGCCAATGCCTCCTACTGCCGTTCAAATCCCCGTCTGTTTGAAGCCCCCGGACCGGATGCCACCTTCGTGAGGCCCCAGGATTGCCACCCTTATGCTGAGGTCCCTGTATGCTTCTGCACCTGCACCACATTTCCATCTTCGGCTGATAAAATAAGTGTCGTTGCTGGTTTCTTAGGTGGGTTTTGGCTTTGTTGTTATGATGATGTTCCTTCGGTAAGCCTTCAAACATATTGTGAAGATGTTGTCATTTTTGTGTTTTTATGTTTCATTTAATTCTATTTTGTACCTGATTTTCTCAGTCCGGGTGTTTCTTCTAACATTGACTCTTATCAATGTGCAAATTATTGACGGAGATATGATGGAAAACATCGAGATTTTCTACCTACCTCTTAATGAATACTTTCGTGATCAGTAGGAATCAGTAGAGGCAAAAAATAAATTGGGAGTCATACACAGCCTATTGCTGATTGTCTAACAACAGGTCAAGATAATTAACTGTTGAATTGTACAACACATTCTTGTACACGTGCAAATAGTCGCTGAAATACGTACGACACCGAGTTTAGAAGCCCTCCCCAGATGTGATTTCAGAAAGCACATAGATCAAAAAGAGGTTGATCCTTCTTTACGAAAAGTATAAAACAGAGAAACAAGTATAATCAGTACAAGCACCAGGGTACAAGAAAACACGGAATAGTTATCCTTATGCAGGAAAAGAATTCTGGTAGTGAGTGCAAAAGTAACCAAATGGCCTGAACAAGCAAAATAACTAGTCTTCAGAGTCAATCCAGAGGAGAATATACTACTGAGATGCAGAAGCATGCTTAGCTAAAAAACAGGGTTGGTAAAGTGCCTACAAACCAAGTTTAATTATTTCAGGAAGGAATCCCAATCTAGGGATCATAATACATAATTGTTCTTTGGGTGAGTATACACCCGCCATATTTACATGATTTAGCAAACCATCAAGACGGACCCATACATAAAAGCTAGACATACAAATACAACCAGCAAATTGTATCCAGTTGTTTGTCACTTTTAGCACTCACAGGAGCAACAAAAAGAACAAAGCTCCAGTAGCAAGTAACCTGGCAAATCCAGCTTAAAGCAAACTGGAGGACGGCGCAAACTGATTATTGAGATTGTTTGTCAAAACAGCACAGGTTGCATGAATGCCACCTGAAAACACTGGGATAACCAATGAAAGGCAACAATTTTTGCCTGCCGCAACTTGTCCTTGGGCGGTAAATGCAGATCTCCATGGCTAGAAGGATGGGAGAGAAATCCTGCGTTTAGAAGATAAGCTTTTAACATGCTGCTCCAAATTCTTCTTCCTTTAGCCTTTGCTTTTCATCACGGGCTCATTCTTCTCTGCACTGAGTAGACATAAGTTTTTCTTTAGAAAGTGCCCAACAGAGCGCTAAAGGAGAAAACTAGCACGCTGGAAATTCAGAGAGTTACAGCTGACATTCAGTGGCACTAGAATTAAAACTACACCTTACGTTCTTTTATCTCTCTGCAGATCCCATTTGACTCCTGCAAGATTCGGGGTTTCAGGGTCGCAGCTCAATCAGCATCTTTGAGCATCACTTCGAATGCCAACTTTCTCAGGTTTTGGTGGCCTTCAAGGATCAAGGACAGAGCTCAATGCGAGGAACATATATGATGTCAATTTGGATGTGAGAATTCCATATGAAAAGTGAATATGGTCAAAAGAAAGAGATCTAGAAGGAGGATCATGCCTCTATTCAGGTCTGTCATCCGCAATTTCTCTCGGAATGCCTTAGATCCGGAGAGCTGACCTTCACTTTTAACCTGTACGTACAGGTAAGTAGATATTACAAGAAAGAAATGAATGATGAAGCTTCAAACAGCCATTTTTCTTTGTTTATTAAAATGCATCTGAAAAACAACAGTTTTAATATAGAAACGTTCTTTTTCAGTTTTGTCTCTGGGGGCTGCAGGGGAGTGCTATAGCAACTCACTTTAAGGGCCAACCATTTTGAAGGATATTTTCATTGGAATCTAGTGACAATGGACAGGATTAACAAGGAGGCGAGCAAGGTACGATCATGACCCATAGGATCCTGAGAAATTTATTGTTGATACACAACTCTAAAATTAAAGAAATTTTGTTCACGTTCAAAATTGTGTGAAAGGGATTTATTATTTCTATTTGATGGTCTACGTAGATATAGAAGAACAAGAATCAATGTTACAGTCATCCTAAAGTTGCTAAAAACTACTGTTGACTTTGAGCCAATAATGCAAGAATTTTACTCTGGAAACTAATAAGCTGGATACATCTTAGGAATCGCCAACAGAATGAGACAATTGAAAAAAAGCTATTGATGTAAGAATACCAATAGATAGGATGCAGTGTATTGAAGCTAAAAATTTTCATCAACTGACTATTGGAAAGACTGCAATATTAATGAGATATCTACAAGCTACCTATCAAATGTGCCATTGTCCTTTTAGCAATTAGATGTGATTGTCAAACCTTGAAACAGAGATTTCCACATTAGACAGTTCAAATTTGAGATGATAGTCCTTCAAATGGAAATTGATCACTTATAAGTAAACCTTATACAGCCCTTGAACAAGAGAAAACACCAATCCACACCAGATGGTACTCTAAATGGGTCTACAAAAATAGGAAACAGAATGTAAAATTTTTCGATATGGTCACATTATCTGATATTGCCTAAGTCAGGAGATGATAGCAAGAGAACCGGGGATGAAAATTGATACGCATAGAAACCTATTTTGTATATTATATTGAGTCATTAATAAAGTATCTTTACTCTCAGCCAAAGAATATAAACAATAGCTTTTCGTAAAAAAGGAAAAAGAGAAGAGAGTATAAAGAAACAGACAGCTGTGTTGTCTGATATATCAGAATCATTGTGATGACAAATTACTAGACGATAAGTCTACAATCAAGAATCTCGCAAGGAAAATTGGTGTCTTGAGTAATCAACAAACTTCTCCTCAGTGATAGGGACAAAACATAAAACGAAAGGATGGGGAATGGGAGGGAAGAGTCCTTCACTCATACCTGTATGAGCTTCTTGTCAATGGCCGGTCTCAAACCCATTATTAAAGGAGGGAGGTTGTTGGTGTTGCAGTGTATCAAAAGAGCAAAAAGAGCAAAAAAGCTCTAAGATCAGTTGGGGGGCCTTTAAACACAAAGCGCAAATAAACTGTGAACTTCAATTATTCTAAAACCAAGGTTAAAGACAAGGTTGTAGAGGGAAAGCGTGTTGAGGATTGAGTTCCTCTCATTAAGTTTGGCATGCGAAATGAAACAGATGCATCATTCCTACCTATTCTCCCCTAAATAGGACTAAATGTTGGAAACAAAAAAACTAATATTGGAAGAGATATGGGCACCTGGTTCAAGGTATTCCAGACGACCAACAGAATTTTTATTTTGGAGATCTTAATGGTTCATGTAGGTAAAGATAACGACGATTTACCCAATACATGGGAGATATGGTTATATTAAGATATAACGGAGGAAAAAAAAGGCTATTCAAGGACTTTCATTGTATCCCCCAGCCTCTGACATAGTGTCGGATACACATATTTTAGAAAGAAAAAATTCTTAAATGAGTACATTTAAGAGTGGACAACCAAGCCAAATAGGTTTCTCCTTACTAGAACATAGGATATAATAACAGATCCCAGACTCTTAAAAAAAGGAAGAATGTAATAAAAAGAGTTCATCAAACCCAATCAAACCTATGATTATAAAAGAAATGGATAATTTATTTACGGCTTCGTGAGCTTGCCTCTGTGCTAACTTCTGATCCGCACAATGTTAATCTGTTTCAGCACTGAAAGAGATAGATAACAATAGAATATGGGATCTGGTCAAAGCAAAGCACCAGCTTCAGTAAAGTGTTGATTTGTCCCCACTACTTTGCATCATTCCTGTCGAGGGCATTACACATGTACGCACCCCAGAAGTTAGACATTGTCTTCCAGTTATATACTGACATAACTTGGGGAAAAGCTGAGGATATAAATACTTACTAAACAATTTACCGAACATAATTTCAGTCTTTCTATATCTTAAAGTAATGTAATCTAGAGAGGATCTAGAACCTCAACACAAAGTGAATAGGCAACTTTCCTCTGCCGAAAGGAACAAATTTCAAAAACTACAGGACGGACTCTGAAGTGACAATCCTTGGTTGAAGCTACCTCCTACTTATGGTTACGATTATTTGCAAATATGGTGGTCAAATTACCACAACCCGGCCTTCCCCTTTCATCTCAATTTCAAGGAAATTTAATATACAAAGCTAACATGTGTTAAGGTTAAAAGAGAAGTTGTAATCCTAACTAAAATTTTTCTTCTATCGTTCTTTAAAATTCAACAAACAACAATTCAGTGATCCCAAAAGTGGGAGTAGAGTATGTAGAGAGTAGTGTGTAGGCAGAACTTTAACCCTACTTTTTGGGAGGCAGAGGAGGAGGTTCCAATAGATCCTCAGATAAAATAAAGGAAAAGCAAAGCAATCCAAAAAGCAATACATAATACTAGATATTGAAAGGAGAGGCATATACTATGACTCCAAACTCCACAAAGTCTACCCTAGTAAGTTAAGACAACACTCACTCCAAGACAATCACTAACAATCCATGACCTCCATATACGCTATCGAGGTCATCCCCTATAATCGAAAGATGCATTCAATCTGTGTAATCAGCCTTGGAGATCATCTGCCAAATTATTTCTGCAGCCTCCCTTGATTCTCCTTAAACTCAAGTCACGTCTCTCACTTTCACAGGTCAAATCAGATAAGCCTTCATTCGAAAAGAAAAAAAAAGACAGAGAGTAATTGTACAACAAATTGGACAAGAATTAAAAAGGGGAAGAGAGACTCACAGAGATT
>JAKWJA010001944.1:0-55131 GCA_027704765.1 Solanum habrochaites | reverse complement strand
CCCTGCTGCCGCTCCGCGCTTCCTCCTGTTCTAACTGTACTCCCGGCCTCTTCCTCCTGCGCGCCTCCCCGCGCCCATTTCTCCCCCCCTTCTTCCCTCGCCTCCATCGGCACTCCGCACCACCCCCGTTTGTGCCTGCTGTTCCCTCTACCCTGTGTTCCAGGCTGCCCGTTCTCTGCTCTGTTCTGCTCTCTCTGCGTTCTGTTCGCTCTCTTCCCCTTCGATTAATGCCTGAACCAAAAAAGGTGAAGTTTTGGCAAAAGCAAGAGAAATGTAATTACAAAGTAAAATGATTAACAACCCGAGAAAAATTAATGTAGGCTGGTTTAAGAATTTTCTATACGAAAAAATATAGTGAACAAAAGACAGAAACTAGAATAACAAAGAACAATTGATAAAAATTACGAAAATTGGAAAAATTGAAACCCGATATATGGATATAAATTATTAAAATTACTAAGCATTAATGAACTAATATCAATTTACTAAATATAATTTCAACAGACAGAATATAACTATTCCTGTTTATTTAATAGAAACAACAAGTACTCAGCATCTTTATTTACATCATTGATAGAAAAAATAGAAGAACTAAGTCGAATAATTACAACTAGAAAAGAAAGATTATAGAAACATAGATTAGCAGAGTATGTAGAAAATCAATATTTATACAAAGAAAAAACATATTTATTTAGAATTAGGTAATAGATCATTTGAATTAACTACAACATGACATAATCATAATTGATAATAATAAAGAAAATTGCAGAATGAACAAACATGGAAAATCAAGATGGACTGATATAAGATAAATATTTTTCCAATCTAGAAGAAGATATAAAAAAATAGGTAATCATCTATATCTAATGTTAGAAACTAAACAGCAAAATGATAAGATAGTTTAATACCGTCATGGTAATAATAAACAAAGAACATGAAGAAATAGACAATCAAAAGAATAGAAAAAAAAAATACAACAAAACAAAAGAAGTACACATATGAAGAAGATAAAAATACACGAAAGATATGAACTAAAAAAGAATTAGCAAGAGTAAATACTATATGAAATAAACAAAAGGAAAACAGATAAAAAGAAAGAGAACTAGAAAAAGAATTAAAAAATAAGATAAACGAAAGGGAACAAAAAATTAAATGAAGATCTTGAATAAATGAAAGTAAATTAAATCTAAAGATGAACTGAAAATGACCAAAAATAGAAACAAGTGACATAATTAAACATATACAAATTCCTAGAACAGGTAAGCAAACTAAAGAAAATTAGAAAAAACGTAGTAATACAAATAGACCCAGTATATCAATAGTTAAACCCCAGATAATATCCTAGCAAATTAGTCCTATAGCTAATCCAAGACAAACACCACCAACTTATTATATCAGAAATTATCACAATCAGATAAACTAATGCAATATGGAACGTAGACGTAAATAAAAAATTGGATATCAAAACACATGTGAAACAATATAATTCCTTAGATCTAGATGTGTAATAGATATAATCACGCAATATTATTATGGACCGGAAATATCTCTAAACAATTAAAGGATAAAAAAAAAGACAACAAAACAAACAAGAGTATATAAAAGAACATTGCATAGGAACGTCAATTATGGATAGAAAAGTCTACACCTAAAATTTGGATGTACTTAGGAATTTAAGAAAATGGATGGATCTCCATCATGCACCAAATATAGAAATATTAGATAAATATAATCACAATAAGAAGTGATTTGGAGGTATTACACAGAAAATAAAAAAAAGATAACCAAACAAAGACAAAATAATAAACAAGACACCTAATAGACAAAATTAGCTAGATGGCAAATGTGCTATTAGAGAATACACTGCCATGTAAAGACTATTTTACAAAGCAAAATATAATCTTAATGACACAAGAAGTAATAGCACAATTTTTTTACAAAAATGATACCAGCCCCTATTTAGTACAAAAATCATTAAAGATGGGGAAAATGAAGACTTAACAGATCTTAGGATCTGAATAAATTTTATCTCAATGTGTTAACACATTATGTGAAAGCCAAAGGAAACAGTAACAATGGAACAAGTATTAAATAAACTTTTATCATACGTTGCAAAATAAGATGCAACGCAGTGCCATTTGGATGCACATGATAAAAATAAAGAACCCAAAAGGTAGAAAAATTATACAAAAATAAAGACTAAATATAAATATAACAACCAAGAAGAAAAAATGATATAAAAAATTTAAAGTAAAAGACCATATAGAACAAAAAGAAAATAGCGCAATGTACTTGTTACAATTGTGGAAAGATAGGACACATATAGCTAAAGATTGCCAAATACCATAAAATCCAAAAAGAAACAAATTGCAGAATTAATAGATGAGAACTTTGACAATATATGCACCTCAAACATACATAGATTAGCAATTAAGTGGAAAATGATAGTATAATATTAATATCATATATGAAAGCGAAAATGAAGCGGAAAGTACGAATATATAAACAGACGAAGACATATCATGTCTGAAAACGAAATAAAAAATAATAACTGAAGAATTATGATATGAAAATTAATCCCCAACAACTTATATGTGACATGACCATTTTTGACATAAAAGGAAAAGAATTTAGACGCACGGTGTTGAAAAAAATACTTGAATTGCCCTACACTGAAAAACTATTTAAAAACACAAAAAGAAGAATCTTATTTGGTTAGTCAAAAAAACATGTTATAATTCATTGGGTCAAATACACAAGTGGCAAAAAGCATATATACCTATAATAAAGGTAACGAGTTAATAAAAAGAATCCACGAGCATAACAAAATAAAGGCAGCTATAAAATATGTAAATTTCGGAGCAACATTCATATTCTCAAGCAGGTTTTCATGGAAGACTAGATACACCTATTAAATGTAATTTAGCAGATGATGGATAGAAACAGACCCTATACAAAAAAGCGTAATAGTGCATTAAAGGAAATTAAATATTAAATATTCCCACAAATTTAGAATTTCATAATAAGTGCTATTATTACAGTAGCAAGCATTACAGAACAAATATAGATAAATACTGTATTGATATTGAAAAGGGTCAAGGATACAGTTGCACCAATAAGGTAACATAATTTCACAATGCGAAATGTAAAATTTTAATATATATTAACAACACACAAGATCAAATAACCCAAAAATAAAATTGATAAAATAAAATAGAAAATCTTTTTTTGAAAGAATAATTACGATAACTAAGACAACAATGATTATAGTACAAGGAAATTGAAATGAAAAATATTTAGAAATAGTAAAAGAGAAAGATTAAATACCCAGCGTCACTCAAATACCACTTACAAGACTACCTCAGTAATAATGAGTACATCTAAAAGAAAATATTAAATGCCAACAAATTTATTAGAGAAATAAAACACCCAATCATTATTTTATAACAGGAATAAATGATCAAAGAAAATATGAAATCTTTATAATACAGGACAAGAAGAGATCATAATAACAAGAGAATAGTACTAAGAAGAAGAAATTAAATAAAAACATTGAATACATTCCCCCGGATTACTAGTAATATAATAAATACAACGAAGAAACAAAAAAAAGAAAATAATTTATAGTAGGAATACCATTAAACATACAATTTAAAATAATACCAGAGGAAACTACAAGATCATGATAGGAGAATAAAATGGCTAGAGCAGGTTACAACATATACTATAGACAACGCAAAATGTAAAATAACCTATCAAATAAGAAGATATTATAAAAAAGGAAAGATTGACTAATTTGAACCATATATATACTTGACAAAATTATCACTAGAAGGGTACACACACAGATATTATACCCGTATGGCAAACAACAGGATCAGAAGCAAATGATATGTGAATATAATTGTCGTACCAGAAGATAAATGGGAAAAATTAAAAACACCTATGGTTAATACACAGAATATCCTTATGAAACCACGGCGTATGCTTACCTCCCTACGCCCAAACCTATCAAGATACGAGATCTGGACTAAAAATACTCACATAGAAGAAATTTATATTTTTGACTTAACAACAAAGATATGCTAGTTAGGAATTGCCATTTCTAGATAAGTTTATACCCAAATATAATAACAAAAAAAAAAACACTATTGGTGGTTTACTCCAAACAAAAATACCTTGTGGTAAAACAGGTTAGGAGTAAAAAGAAGTAAAAAAAACAAACGACAAGCTAGGGAATTGATAAAGGTAGTGAAAAATAAACCAAGAAATGAACAATATAGGTAAAGAAACAGAAACACATTAAAAGGTTGTATCATATTTTTACAATAGACAAAGTTAAAATGAATTATGAACATTAAAACAATATACAATGAAGACCCATTAACAATGGTGGAAAACATAAAAAGACCAAAGTAATTGAATTAATAGATAAATATATCATAAAGCCCTAAACCATAATAAAACGTTTGATTTATCTACAAGAATCAAAATACTAGAAATGAATTAAGGTAGAAACAAATTATATACAAAAAGAGTAAGTGTAGTAAACAACCAAGCCCCGCATTTATAGTTTGAAACATCGTAACAAAAAAGAGGCAAAGCAGAATGGTTCATAGACTATAGAAAATTTAAAGGCCAAAAACTAAAGACATATCACTAACCCAATACCAAATAAATACTTAAAAATCATACAAGTTACAAGGATATAACTATTTTATCAACTTTGACTGTAAAGGTCAGGATTTGTACCATTTAAAGTTCGAAGAAGAATCTAACAACTAACACAGCTTCACAGTACCGCAAGGATTCCTAATGATGGAAGTATTACCAGTTTGGATTTCAATGCACCAGTGTAGATATCACACATTTTATGGATACTAATTTTAACCCTTAGAAAATTGCATAGGTATACATAGAGATATATTTAATTATCATTTCTAAAACACAAAGTAAGAACAATAATATTAGTTAAAAAATTTATACCTATAAAAAACTCAGGTATAAGCTTGAGGCAAAAGTAAGCAATATGAAATCCCAGATAGGATATTTCCTTAGGAATACAAATAGATCAAAATGGAATGAAATGCAAACTCATATAGTCAAAAAATAATCACCCTGTATGAAAATATAAGATACAAAAAAGAATGGACATCATTTTTAGGTTGAGTACAATCAAGTAAGAGAATACATAACCAAAACTAGCAAGACTTTAAACCACTATATAAAAACTGCCAAAAAAGATGTGAATATTATTTTGACAACGAAGATCAAGAACATATAAAAAGTATCAAAAATTATGCAAAATTACCAAAACTGTATTTTTCCTGATGAACGTAACAACTTTTATATGTAATAGTGAAACAGATCCCTTGACCACAGTTATGAGAGTACTAAAATAAATATAACAAAGAAAAGATAGAACACCATGTGGCAGGTATTACTGGCAGATCATATACTGAAGCGCAAGCAAATGGGAAATAAGGATAGAAAGGATTATTTTCAATAAAATGTTTTAGCATTCGACCATATATATTTACAATAATTTATTGTTAGTGACAAATAATTCACAGGTAAGTGGGTTGATAACAAAAAAGATAGTGATTCAATTGACATCAAAGGAGATAAGAAAGAAGATAATACTAATATATTAGATTTTACATTTACATGGAAATCATTAAAACGATTAGATCTTATTGTATAACTACCTCTCAAGAAATAGAATGGATAAAAATAATATGGGGCAATGGATGACAACTATGCCGAAAGTAGAAAAAATATAAACAGAGTACAAAATCTGAAAGCTAAAGGCAGGGCAACATGACTCTAAGATTGGCTAGCCTCCTACGGTCTGCGGCAGACGAAACAGCCGCCAGAACAAATAGGATCGTTGGGAAAACTCCTTAACCCATGATACTACTAATGTTTCAAGTGTACCAGCAAGGATGTTATGGGAAACCTACACAAAAATACAAATCTAAATAGCCTTTTAGAAAACATGTCCCAAATGTACATGATAATAGAACCACACCAAAGCACCACAACCTCTACCTATGCAGCCGGAGCCTGCATAAAGAGGAAAAAGCCATACAATCATTATCCCGAACATCATTTAAATTTATATCAAGATCACAAGACTTCTTAAAACCAAAACCCTAAATCACTACTACATCAGAACAAACTCAAGATTACCTAACCCAAAACTCCAAGGTTATAACAAGTTCATGAGCCCAACCAAAAACAAACCAAACTTACTTTAAACTTGTTATAATGACAATGGATTATTACAATCTGTTTATAACATATACAAGGTGAAGAAATAATTGGATCCCAAGGTCCACAAGCATTTGTAATAGATACAAAGATAACAAAAGGGAAATCTATTTTTTAATAAGATTTTACACTACACAAGCACCAGCAGAGTATACTCTATGACGAAATGAACCAATAATTCCGATAGTAAAAAATTTGTTTAACACGAACAGTATAATCCCAGAAGATATAGGACCCAACACAGAGATCTCAAGAGTTAGATACCCTGTTGGTCTATGCTAACAAGGATAATTGGTTACTCAACTATTATTCAGAGCTAGCAAATAACTATTTACATAGTCAACTCATATGGAGTTACTATTCACTCACGACCACTTAAGATATATTCAGTACGGAAATTTCAAGAAGAATAAGACATAACAGATATGAAAGAAGTCCAGAAATGGGATTTTGTCTGTTAAAAACCAAATCTATGCCAACAACTAGAAAGCGATAAAGCAAGGGATTCATATCCGAAGACTGCTGATCAGATATTGCATGGCTAGTGTACAACAAATACCACGGTCATATTTGCTCAAAATGTAACCACTGGTGACACAATCCCTGATGTAATTTTAGAATAAAAAAAAGGATATAATAATAAGTCGTAAACTAGTGTCGGCTGAATATTCAGCCAGATGAAAAAGTAGTTTTGTCGTAATGTGGTCGTCTGTAAAAAGCCAATTGTATTAAAGAAGGCGTAAGTAAATAGTAAGTGTGGGTCGGCCAATAATAAAGATAGGCCATAAGTTTTTGTTTTTTTGTGTCGGCCGAATGAAACACGGCCAATTTTAATAGGTGTCGGCCATTTTCGCCAAAGGTGTAAGTTGTTGTATATAAAGAGAGGGTTAGCAGTCAAATATCAAATATATCTTTGCCTTCAAGGAGTTTTTTTTTTTCAAACAATGTTCGTTGATTCTTTTGTTCTGTTTAACTATATAAAAAAACTTCTAACCATCATAACATATTTCCTATCACAAATAACAATCCTCGAATCCACAAATACAATTCAAGAAAGTCAAGAGCCACGTCGAATAGTTCTTTAGAGTCCTTTCATATTGTCTTCTGCAAATGTTTTAAAATTGTTTTTTAAGACATGAGATTTTATTAAAGTAAGAGTAACAAATGAAGGTAATTTTGCTTCTTCAAAAATAGTATATGGAACTAAGTCTTTCCTAAGGATTAAATGTTTTCAAATTAAAAAAAGAAGAAACAACAATTTCCAGAGTGTCTTGAGCTAGTTTTCAGTAACTTAATTTCAAAACCACAAAAAAGTTTTTTGTTTTTTAAAATATGAAATTAGTATTTTGGGAGTAGTATTCAGCACCAACGTGGGTACGATTTCATATTAACTCAATCCTCCATAGATCATGTAGAAATTGTAATTCTAAAGGGACAAACATTTTAGATGATTCCATTGTGCTTTTTAGCATAGACTAGTGGATCCACTTCATTGAGATGTTCTCTTCTCTGGTATGGTATATGATAGTTCTGGTATCGTGCGCGAGATATTGTATGCTTATAGTGATAGTTGTTGGTTAGGAAAAATCCAACGTACTTTATATATAAATTAAATTGTCATTGTATATCTTTAAATACATTGTGTTTCTAATTACTGTATAAATGTTTTATTTAAATTGCACTTTACTTTTGTTGATTTTTACGTTGAGTTGAGCATCCATGAGTGGAGTATAGTTGAGGTAAGTGTTTATTTCGACATCATTTCAAGATTATGCCATGTTTAGTTTTCTCCTCACTTTCTCTTACCCTCAATGTACTGATATAATTTGTCCGGATTGATTATATGATTGAGATACATGTAATAAGGATCAACATCCAGCACCTCCTTTATCCAATTAAGCACTCAACATCAGCTAGTGCACCTCTTTGATTTTTTAAGGATCCCTTTAGTTATCTTTTGCTTTATTTATTTTGGCTAGTTCAATTATTAGGAAGATCGGGGGTCGTTTGTTGATATCCCTCTTACTATCCAGAGGCTTAAGACAGTTTTTTAGTATGCTATTTTAGTTTTTTATTTTGAGACTTGTGTTTCCTTTTTCGATAGTTGAATGTTTCTTTTGAGATGTTCTATGTTTATTGAATGAGATTATCTTTTGTGATAGTTTGAAGTTGTTTAAGTTTTTTATTAAGTGATAAGACAGGCCAAGTATTCTCATTGGGGCAAATAATGGTTCCGAGTGTCGTCCTCTGCCAGTGTGTAACTCGGGGATGACATGTCCATCCCTTTGCGATGACAAGTTTTTTTGGTCGACTCTGAGATACTAGAAGCTTAGCTTGGATGCTGCTTACCTTATCTGGATCATCTTTAACAAAATAAACCTCTAAAGGTATGATATCTCTTGTTTCAAGCCACCCTATCAGTGATCTACATCCCTACCATAATGTTCCTCGAAATGTGCCATGTTACCGCTGGAGATGTAACTGTTATTATAGGAAATTCACCCACAAGGAGGAAACTTATCTGGTGACTCCAACGTCAAATCACACTGCCCTCAACATTACCTTTATAAACTGAATAGTTCTTCTCTAATTATTCGTATGTTGTGGATGAAGACAGTTATAAAGTTGAGTTTAGTGACTAACTCTATATGGAATTTTCCCCAAAACTTGTATGTGAACTACGTGCCATGGTTCGAGATGATAGAAAGGGGCAACTCATACAGTCTCATTATCTCTTTCAGAGAAACCATAGCCAACACTGAGCATTATAATCTACTCGGACCAAAATGAAGTGGTCTAAATTAGTCAACGTGTCAACTACCACCCAAATAGAGTAGAAATTTCCCAAGGTCTTGGGATGACCAACCACTAAATCCTTAGTTTTCCTTTTCCACTTCTTTTTCTGAATTAGAATTTGATGAAGAAACCTGTAAGCCTTTGGTGAGCATACCGAACTTGCTGGCACAAACTCAACTATGTCTTTCTTCATTCCAAGCCACCAATAATGTCATTTCAAATCTCAGTACATCTCGATCACACCCAAATGAATGGAATACCAGTGAACCGGGTATTTGAAAACTATTCTAAATAAATTCATCCCTCGTGAACACATAATTCACTTAAGATGAGCACCCCTCCCGCTTCAAGAACCCAATTTAGCCGCCTTACCATACAGTCTTGTTTTTGATTCTTATTCAACTCTCGGTCCCAACTTCGTGGATCTTTCATTTTCCTCAATGAATATGGACCTAATCTACATGCTAGCCAACACCCAACTTTCTCTTAAAATACCAACTACAAGAACATAGACTCCAAGGTCTGAATCTCTTTGGACAAGGGTTGCTTGGCTCCAGCCAAATAAGTTATATTACCCATACTTACTATTTTCTGGATTAGTGTGTCTACGACCACCTTAGACTCATCCGAATGATACATGATGGTAACATTATAATCCTCGAGTAACTCTATTGTACTTCTCTGCCTCATGTTCAGGTTCGTTTGAGTTAATGTGTGTTTTAAACTACGATGATTACTAAACAACTCACACATCACACCATAAAGGTAATGTCTCGAGATATTGAGAGCAAACACTACCTCTCCCAACTACAAGTCATGTGTCAGATGAATATTTCTGTTATACCTTCAGTTGTCGCGATGCATAACATATGACATCTCAAATATGGATCAAGACAGTACAAAAGACCGAACGTGAAGAATAACAATAAACATTTAAATCATTACTTTTCACTGGCAATTTTAAATAGATTTTATGGTAACAAGAATCTTGAGTTTCTAGAAGCTCTCTTCAGATATTGTTAGTCCACTCGAAAGGCACCTCTATATTAGTCAGCCTTGTTAAAAGTGTGGCGATAGAAGCAAACTTCTTCATATTTAAATGATAGTATCTGGTGAGCCCCATGAGACTTCTAACATTAGTTATAGAGCTATGCAACAAAAGTCAGCAAGAACATTTGGGGATCTACCATTACCCCTTCTTTGAAACAACATGCCCCAAAAAGGAAACAAAAGTCAACCAGAACTCACACATGGAGAATTTTGTATACAACTATTATTGTCCAAGGACACCTAAAACAATTAAAAAATAATCTAGACATGCTTTAACACACCATTCTCAAGCCCTGACTGGAGTTGTGGGGGCATTAGTTAACTCAAACAACATCACTAAGTAATCATATGCTATAGTGGGTGTGTGGTCATGAATGCCATTTTCCCGGTATATCCTAAGACCTAAGATTTAACTGTGGTACAAAAACCAATAGGGTCATGTTAGAGAAAACTGCATGCACCCTACAACTATCAAAGATATCATCTATCCAAATGCAACAAAATAATTTTTAATAAAGGACTTATTCAAATGCTGTTATCTACTCCTATCCTCACCTACAATCCTATTCTTAAAAAAAAAGAAAGGAGTACCCTGCATAGGGAAGCACTATACGACAAATGAAACCTTGATCAAAACTGACGATGTGAGCTTTAAGATCTTTTCATTCTGGTAAGGCAATGTCGATAAGGAGAATGAGATGGGGGTCAGGTGTCATGTTGTAACGTCCAATTCAGAAATCTTTATCCTATCTGAAGCCTCCAAGAAAATTCATTAGAGCACACTTCCTTAAATTCTGACCTACAGAAAGACCCATAGAGAAATACTCACCATCAACATGCCAATGATATCAATATGCAAGCTCAGGCCCACAAAGTTCCCATCCCATAAATGATATGAACTTAGTTGGCTTAGGATTGTACACCCCTTCTCACTCTAAACTTGTGAAACCCAGGATCTCCGGAGCCTGAAATTTAGCATTACAATTACGCACAACTTAATTAAGGACAACCAAGTCATGCCTAAGATTCTATCAAATTCAGTCATATCCTAAATAACAAAGTCATCCCAAGTATGACATGCCATAATAAAACAGGACAAGCACGATACACATTGATCACTATGATAGACTCTCAAACTAGGATAGAAATTTAGATGAAGGAATCAAGAAGATCACATAATGCATCAAATCACAAGGAAAACTTAACAGACACAAATAAATAAGTAGAACTAGGATCAAACAAAAAAGTATCCATCAAGTCATTGACAAGAATAATACTTGTGTTCACTGCATCAGACACCTCAAACCTAGTTCTTACCCAAAAAGGCATATAAAATTGAACCCTGTAAAGTTCACGGGCAATCTTCTTGCTTGACAACACTACTTTTCTACCTCCGTTACAATTTCCCCTGCCTCCACGACAGTAAATTTCCTTCACTCTCACCTTGTGGACATCCTCTTACATTACTACCGCTACCCGCTGGTACAACTATTCTTGTCTATTATTCCACGCGATCAGACATACGCGGATGGAGAAATTCTCACCTCACATGCCCTAGTTTGACACAATTCTAACAACTTCAATCAAAATATTGCATTATGCCTAATGTAGGTGTGGACCGCTGACTATGCTAAAGGTAATTATACTATGGAGTTCCCAAATATCCACATGTAGAAGCGGGTAGGGTTGACTAAATTTGTCAAACTATAATCGTTGGCCTACCTGAACCTCTGGACTAGTAACCATTAAAGTTATATGTGCTCTTGGGAATCATGTCCAAAGCGTAGGTCTACCCATCACGTCGAACTCCATCCACTTTATTTACAAAAGTCATTCAACTTATTCAAATTTTACATATAGAGATCATGTGAATAGAAAAATATCTCAAACTTCGGGTTCAATTTTTGACAAATATACGAATCCTATACTTCTTTGTAGTCACCTATTGGGTAGCATATTTGAACAAGGAATGTAACTTTTCCTCATGGGTAGCTACACCCATTCTACCGTGCTGTATAGCCCTAAAATCAACCTTCTTAAGATTTATCAAAGTGTTGGGCACATACTTCTTCAAGAACATATTTTTGAACAGCGTCCAAAGTAGTGGGGAAAATACTTGAGATCATCTTTATAAATTAAGCCCTCCGAACTGCTTAGAATCACTTTGAAGTTTAAAGTTCACGACTTTTAATCAACGTTGGTATACAATGCCTAACTTGTGATGCCTTTCATAGAAATCAATAATGAACTCATAGGCATCCTCACTCTCAGAACTGCGGAACAAAGGTGACTTCAGTTTCAAGAACATACTCAATATCTCATGGTCAACACCAATTATCACAATACCCGATAAGGGACAGAAGAAGGAATTAGTTCGTAATGCTCCATCCACCCTGGAAAAAGTAGTAGTAACAGGCCGTTTGATCAAAGGTTGGGCATTTATAGAGTGCAAAGGACTCTGGGGTCGACCAACACCTTAAAAAAGTAATAATATGTTCATTAACACTGTATCTAAGGGAGAAATGTCGGTATATCGAGGCTGTGCATCTACCCGTTCTTAGGTTGCATGGGGGCTTCTTCCCTAGGAATATTCTTAGTTAGGGGTCCACCCCAGGGTGCCACTCTTCCACGACCTCTGCCGCTTTATCTTCCCCAGTCCCTATCAGACCATGACCTCTGGCTTCAAACTCATCTTCTAGATCATTTATTGGAGTTAGGGGCCTAACGTAGTTGTATCCCATATTAACCATCTATAGACACGTAGTGAAGGAGTTTGATACCACATTTTGGTATCACCAGATAGCAATCTGAATCAAGTCATTAACATTAACTCATTAGAAAGGCAAATAGTATATCCAAAGTTCTGTATCCTTCTCGAAGAAAAATCAAACTCTATGTACATTGCGCAGACTTTAGTAGAATCATTTTGGTACAATTATATCAATAGGACCTAAGCTATGAGAGAAACATCTCACACCCAAACCACCGTTATTACTATAACCCACACAACCTCTCTGGTGGTTTAGACACTAACTACCTCACTACGACCCAACTAAGCAAGTTAAGTAAACTAAAGCATTTTACTATATGAAGAGGTTTAAACGACTTAAAGAAAATCAAGAATCCCAAACATCGAACTTCTACACACAAGAGTATTGCAAAAATTTACCTCTAGTTATTGTACCACAACAATATCAACCAAAAGTCTTAAGAAAGGGGGTGTCTACCCCGGAACTAACCATAACACCTAAACATATAGCTTCAGTTCAAAAAGAATAGACTATACAATTAATGGATCCATGGAAGGGATAGAAGGGCTCAATTCATGAAACCAAAGTGTACTGAAGAACGACGTTGCTTACTCCTCCAGTAACGTATCCAAGCAAGTATTACAACACATAACGCACTTGTACATAACGTTATTGAATCATCATTTTAGGATAAACAAATAATTTCAACCACGGGTAAATATTAATGTAATAATTACAAGTTGTTATTTGCATTGCACCTACACCCTAATGGTTAGTGTATCTCAATGTGACAACCCGTCCAATATACTTGCGTTGAAACGTTGCACTCAGTCAATATATAGGTCAAATGAGAAACTCCAATTCAAAATATGTGGTGAAACAAGACAGCCGGTCAAATAAATGTGCAAAATTTTACACCCCCAGTCCCAGGCAAAATGAACCATTGTCAGCAATTCACACCAAAAACGAGAAGTGTACATAGTCAAAGGTCAACAAATTGGCTCAAATGGCATGTATTTTTTTGCACACACTAATCTTTCATATAATTGATTGTGTTTCCCTATTCACATATATCATGCATACCTAATACAATGAATATTCATGTAACACACCACAAGAAGTCAAACCATAACCTACCCCCTCAAACAAAAGCCTAAATACGCCTAAGATACCGGAATTATCCCTTTCCAAAGTCATTCATCAGCTTGTTTTGATTCTACAAACAATTATTTCAATTATGCATCAATAAGAGTCCCTAAACTTACTTTATTATAGAATAAATATATCAACCCAATGTCACAGCGACATGTTATCCTAATATTAAACTAGGTTTTTACCTAAATTCAATCATTAGCCAAAACGTCCCCCAAATTATAATTTAACGAGGATTTTTAGTTTGGGAATCAATAGATTAGGAGAGTAATTTTACTTACGTTTAGCGAGAATAAATTTTCAACGCTACTTTAATTCATTTTCATCCCCTGATCTGAAGAATGAAATTTTGTAATAAAATAACAATTTTGGGGGTTTCTTCATCAATTCAATTTGCATTGGCCCCGCCAATGTTGGACCTATCCCACCAACAGGAAAAAAAAAAAAAAAATGCGCGCGCGCCCCCACCCTGGAGACTTCAATCCCTCCTGAATGCTTTGATGGAGACAGAACCTCACCCCTTGAAGTCTAGATCCCTTTACCACCTCCATAAACCATGAGTTCTACAACTACCTTTTTTTCATTCCGGATTAGTTTTTAGAGAGTTTTATTGACTCGCAAAATTTGATTTTGTAAATTCGTAAAGACTTCCTAGCGCCTTAGATATGCACTCACATGATTAAACTAACAATTAAATCCATCTTTCATTACCTGATTGTCGTAGACCTCACCTGAGTCACATTTCGTCCAAGTTGATCTGTACTAGGCTAGAAATTTGTAAGTCAATAGTTATAATTTTTCTGGCCCAAGTTTCTTCCGCATTGATTTTTCCATAACGTCATGAACGGGTCGTGACACATATATGAAAAAAACTGACCTCTAATCATAGAATCCCTCCCACCCACCCCCACCCACCTGTTCATGTGTAGTTCTTCATCCAAAAATAACAACATTAAAGAGACATATTATGAATAATTCGTATCAGAAACAAGTGTTTTAAGCCATGAGAATTCCGTCATTCTACATTGACAGGACAATCTAGTTTTACATAAAAAATTGGTCTTGATACAACCATGATGTTTGAGAAATAATTGAACAAGGACATATTAAGTAATGTAATTAGCTACCACATTTTTTTATTTTTATAAAAATAAGGTAAATTTTTTTTAAAAATGCTATGAAGCTTCGCAACGGTATCAAGGCAAATAAAGTATATGTTATTTCAAGCTATACTTGATATTCTTCATATTTTATCTCAAAAGAATTTCAGTATTCGAACACGATATGACAAGAGCCAGACATGCGACCACTCTAGAAGAATCACCTATTAGGATGATAAACAATTACATGATCCTCCATGTTAATAAGTCCACAAATACCGCATGTATACGTTATAAAACGTAGTGGGCTCAAATACAACTTTTAAAATTGGTGATATTTCTCATTATGAACTTCTGTTGATAACAAATCAGAAGTTCAGGACCATTTAAAAAAATCTTCATGTTAAGAATGTGCATTGATTTTCCTTTATAATGCATCTCAATCCATTCTAAATTTACGATGTAACACACAATAATTTCAAACTACAAAAGTAGTGAATTAGTAAATAGTATTCAATATAAAATTTGCTTCATTGCACTAATATTTGTGCAACACAACTAAATGAAAGAAGGGAATTGTATCTGACAATGTTTTCTTATTAGACATTCTTGGTCATATAACTATCGAATTCAATTTCATCCAGTGTCTTTATATTATAATCATTTTATGATTATCATTAAAATCAATTAGTTTCTTCTGTCCGAATCATAGTAGTAAATATATATTATCTATGAGATGACTTTATCTCTTCCTAGAAAAAAATAAAATGTTTTTCTGAAACCTATATCGTATTCTATTATAAAAATTAATGCTACCTTATAATGTGTTAGTAGAGAAGAAGAGGAAGAAGAAGAGAAAGAAGAGGAGGAAAAAGGTCATCAACATTAAACAATTATCTTATTTTTTATGTTTCTTTCTTTATTAACAATACCCCCTATTAAGGACAAAATAGTTTTAAATGTTTTTCGAAACCAGATTGTTAGTCTCCAAAATTGTAAAATCAAAATTTAAATATAATGCACATTAAAATACAAAGTATGACTTCAATAGTTCTCATAAATAACCTAACAAAGATAACTTTTTAAAATATTGTTGTTTATTATTATTAGTAGTAATATTATTCACATGAAATATGTAAAACAATTGTTATGCATATCATCTCTTTGAACTTTTGTAAAGAACATTTTTTTTGTTATCAAAAACACATGAACAGTAAATTCTTATTTACTTATTCAGCTAAATATTTCATAATATATGTATTAAAAACAAACACTTCTAACTGGAGAACATTCACAGCGAACCTGATGTTTTAGGTTCTAAAAGTCTCACATTGCCACGTCAAGTAGAGTCTCGATCATCTGTGGTGAGACTGTCACGACCCAAAACGAGCCGCGAGTGGCACCCACATTTACTCTCCTATGTGAGCGAACGAACCAATCTAATCCCAACATTCCAACCATAATAAACTGAAAATAACGCGGAAGACTTAAAACTTATTAACGAAATCAATTAAATAACTTCTAAAATTTATCAATTACTATTCCCAAAACCTGAAAGTCATCACCACAAGAACATCTATCCTCAAAATACTAAATCTAAGAATATCTAGGAAACTAAAATAATTAACAGCTAGTCCATTCCGGAACTTCAGGCTCAAGACATGAAGACGAAGATCCAGTCCAAAGGTAGAAGCATAAGCTCAGCCCTGAGATCTGACGTGATAAAGACTGGCTAGAGTTGCGGCGATTGAAGCCGCTGGAACGTTTGATGCACTCCACATTAGCAAACAAACATTCAGTAGGAGTCAGTACAAAGCACAGTACTGAGTAGGTATCCTCGGCCAACTCTAATAGACAGCAATATATTTGCAGTTATATATAAAATCAACTAATATTCTTAACAGTGATAGCACAAGTATAAGATCATTACAACCTCACCAAACACATCATGAGGACTCAAGCCTCCACATCAATACTCTTTTTGGGAAACAGGTTCTTTAGATTAGTATATTAACATATTGTGCAAGATTCATTCTCTTTAATAATCCTGGTGTCGGAACGTGACACTCCGAAAAAAAACCATATACTATCCTGGTGTCGACCGTGACTAACCGACCCATTTACTATCCTAGGTGACGGAACGTGACACCCGATCCATTACTAGCCTGTTTGTTGGAAGTGACAACCCGATCCATTTACTATCCTAGTGGCGGGAACGTGACACCCGATCCACTACTACCTGGTGCCGGAACGCGACCCCAAAAATCCATTACTATCCTGGTGTCCGGAACGTGGACACCGATCCCCTAATACTACGTGTCGGTTCGTGACACCCCGATCCATTAAAACCATTTTTTAGTTCATCAAGCCTATTTTATTCCAAACATCATCATTAATCACAAGATTTTAAGGTTTAAGGTTCCACAGCCTTATCATGCTAATTCACAACAATTATGTAATCATATCATGCATGCACACAATTAAGGATATAGGAGACTTTACAATCATGACCCAATACATATCTTCGCTATTAAGAGTTTGCATATGAATAGCATAACCATAACCTACCTCCAACAAGAATTCGTGGATCAAGCAAGCTAATCCTCAAGTTTTTGCTTTCTCTTCGTTTTCCTCCCCTCTCGATCGTTTCTCTCTTTCTCCTGTTTCTTTCTATTTTTTCTTATTCAAAACCCTTTTTCTTTTACCCTAATTATCATATATTACGTATAAAGTGGTAAAGGAACCCACTATTTATTCCAGGTTATCTCCTTTAACCCCAAGTAATTGAATTATTACGATTAAGAACTAACTTTCTAATTATAAGCAGGAATAGTCCAAAACTCCCCTTAAAAACATTTTAAGAAATCTGACCCAGTCAAGGTTACGCAGCCTGTGACGTCGTCGTTGCCTACGACGTCCACCTGCAGAGTCGTCACAGCGTTCAGAGACTCAAATTCATTAAAGAGTCTGTGACGGCCCGTCATGCCTACGACTGTCCGTCCTGCCATCCTTCGTACGTTAAGAGGGTCGATTTCCGTACCCAAATTTTCAGATTCTAAGGGTTTTTGTTTGGAACGGACTCCCTCGCGGTCCGTCGAGCCCCTGACGGGTCCGTCGTGGGAATCCGTCAACTTAGACGTTTTACCAGATAAAACTCTACTGCTCAAAACGACTAAACAGGTAATTACAGAGACGCGACACATCTATGAGCTAGAGGATAGAGGACTATAGAGTTTCCCTTCTACATCATTCTCAAATCGTGCCATAGAACTTAACTCTATAAGATATCTCTGTTATGTTTTCTTGTCTAGTAGTATTTTAGATATGATTGCTTGGATGATAATGGTACTCTATTCTTGCGGAGAAAGGTGAGTTTTGATTCTATCGGGTTTTATTTTTTTGATGAATATGTGTGAAGGTGAATTTTGAATGTTTTGAAAATGTGATGCCAATTATGGCTATATGCGAAATATGAGAAATTATAATGTTATGTTGATATGATGTCCCTTGTGGATATATATGAGCCTGTACTTCCTAAAAAAATCGAATAGAGAATACTTAAGGTGATTTAATTATTATTTAAATCGGAAATTTTTAAGGACATATGGTCCTTCCTATAATTAAAGAAATCAGATTTGTATTAATTTAATTAAATCCATGATACTAAGTCTTGAATTAAGACTCATTTTGTTTTTTATTAAACCTATTTCTAACATTTCTCCGCATCAGTTTTATCAACTTTCCATGTTTAGAAACAAAAACGTCCCTCTTTTTCTCTCTGCCAATTTAACGTGAAGAAACCGAAACTTTTTAAAAAATATTCTTCACACTTGAAGAACTCACTAAAAAGTCTAAGGAAGCAGGTTAATCAAAAACGTTAAGTCAAGGGAGATTTCCGTCGAGTTGGTGGTGGAACTTAAGGTGAATTTTGTGTGGTTTTAGAGACAAGTTTGGGCAGCAACTTTAATTTTGAACAACGTCAAAAGGTATGGGTTGCTCTCCTGTAATTCTTTTCTACAAGATTATTTTTCCTTCGACCAATTCTCAAGTCCTTGAAAACTAAGGTTGTTCCCCTTTGTCATGTCCTTGTCATTAGCTCCCCAAGCGATTCGTAGGATGGGTATGTTGTGCTGCTAGATTTAGGCATGATGATGTGTATTTATATTACTTGTGAACATGTTTTTATGTGAGGGAAATTACGAAAACGATATTCAAAGTGTACAACAACATTTGGGTTGTGGTGTGCATTGTGGTCAGTGGCTATAGCCTGTATTTTGGGTCGAATGTTCATGTGTCTTTGATGTATTTTATGTGTCCCTAATGTGTGTGTAATTTGGTGTTCATTCTAATGAAACAATTTTGGGTTGATTCCCCTCTTTTAGCTAAGTAAACCATGAACAAAAAATAGTTGGGTTGAATACCACTCTTTTACTAAGTAAACTCATGAAAGTGACTAAAATGATGATGAATTAAAAATCAAGATTTCATACCCTCCAAACGGTTAAATTCTTGTTTTAAAAAAAGGAAATAAATAAGTGAGGTCAATTTGGATTGAATTCACGCTACATGTTGAGAAGGCTGAAGAAAAAATCAACAGAGCGCTTTCTGCCTCTCCTCCCTTCCGACTCTTCTCTCGTACTTGTTGAACCACTTAACTGTTGGTTACGCGAGGCAGAAAAGCAAAAAAGGGAAAAGAAAAGAGTCTGGGGGGGATCAGACCACCTCACTGCTTTTCCGCGCGAAAGGAAAAATGGGGCTGGAGGAATCGAACTCGAACTCTGTGGGTGTGGAGAAGAAGAACAATTGAGTAACAATAAATCTGAGGTGTGGGGTTCGACCCATGACCTCCCAGTACATGCGGGAGAGGGAAAAAAAGGGTGGAGATTCGAATGTGTGGGGATCGAACCCAGACCTCCTGATGAAGGAGAAGCAAAAATAACATAAGGACTAAGTGAGGATGTGGGGATTCTAATCCCACAACCTCACTGCCAATCTTTTTTTTGTAAAAAAAAATAAAGAGAGAAGATAGAGGGGCTATGTGGGTTCGAACCCACCACCGTCAGCATCTAGTCCCTAAGCGAAATTAAAGAAAAATAAGGGGCTTTGGGTTTCGAACCCACACCTGCCGCCTATTGTCGCAAATTTATTTCTAAAAATCAAAAGGGGTTGTGGGGCTCGAACCCCCAACCCTTTGGTAACTAAGGTAAAATAAAATAGAAAATTAACTCTCTTCATAGTCTTATTGAGATTTAATTTAGACTTCATATCCAATGGAAAATTATTCTTCTGTAAAATGTTGAGATTTAATTTAGAATTCTAATAAAATGGAAAAATTAATTCTTTCATGTAAATTTGAATTTTTAATCTTTTGAATCTAATTAAAATATAAAGTAATTTATTCTTTCATGTAAATGTTTAGTTTTATTAAGAATTCTAATTAAAATAGAAATTATCTCCTCATATACAATGTTTGAGAATTTTAATTTAAAATTCTATTAAAATAGAGAAATTAATCCTTTTCATGTAAATGTTGAGATTTAATTTCAGTCTAATTAAAATAGAAAATTAATATTGAATGTAAATTTTGAGATTTTATTTCATAGTTCTAATGTTATGAATATTAGAAATAAAGTCAATTAAAAATATAAATGATATCCAAGTGATCAATGATTGGGGTTCCCGTGCCCAAACTTCCGTATTGATACATTAGTCATACGTGAGTAAAATATTCAAGAATAATGCCATCTCTTTAGATCAAAAATCAAGATCTTGACATATATACAAGGTACATAAGTCTTGCAATACATAATCTTTGGAAAGTAAGAATCATTTAGTGAACTATGAATGAAGCCCCATGGCTTGTATGTACAGACACATAAGTCTAACATACGTTCAAAAATTAAGTGAACCTAAGATGTAAGTAATGAAATGATGAACCTTAGGAGGGTTAAGTACGACTGTAAGATACACAAAATGGACAAGTGCATTTGCATATGATGAGATGAGCTATGAAATGAAGAAATTAACATTCACCTAATAAGAGGTGAGTAACTATAAAAAACAAAAGTGCTAATAATGAAGAATGTGGTGAAAATCATGATGTGAGGCTAATGTATGTGATGAGAGCAATCTCAAAGGAGCCTAATTAAATATTGTCAATACGTATTCACCATTGAGAGTGTAAGATAATGAATAGACCAGTCTCTATGAACACTCTAATGAAAATATTAAGTTTAAAACACTTAATACTAATGATGAGATGAAAAATCACCTAATGAGCTATGTTGTCCTCATACTAGAAGCCAACTTCCATAATGTATGAGTTGAATATAATGAAACTTCATACTGAGAACCGATAGGCTAGCTATGAGCGGTGATGCCTTCTTTCGGGAAGGGCGAAGGTTCACGTAACTCTCATTAGATGAGACTGTCTGGGTTGCCGGGTGTGGGTCTCCACACATCACCTCGTGTTTCAACCTGTACTGCCAATATAGGGATCTGGCGGTGTTAAATTCCCATATACGCTAGCATGTTATTGAGTCACTTTGGCCAGTGATTCCACCTCTTTTCGGTGTGGGGGAGACACTCGATTTTATGATACTCACATGATCTATGTCAGTTAAAGTTAAAGTTCCCAATGAATGAATGAGGCCAGCCTCAAATGGACCATATAAAGAGATGAATGAGACCTAAGGTTTTATGATAGGATAATCAGCAGGTGAGCCTGATTCAGGTAATGAAATTAGGTTATTCGTGATCATTGCACAGCAAACCCGATGAAAGTCTTAAAATACATACTAGGTATAGCTGCTGTTCACACTGGCCTATGAATGAAATGAAATGAATTAGGTATCAATGAATAAAGAAGACTCTGTGTTTGCTAACGAAGACTTCCTAGTTGAGGTCCCATATGTTGAAACCTTATTTTGGGAAGTCTTTATGTAAACTCCATGATAACAAGATCTAATGGCATATGAATGAATATGAAAGAAGCTAGGTGTTATATGTTATGTTCTACGATATGTGCTATATGAAGATGCTATATGTGGTGTACAATACGATAATCATAATGATGCATGTTACTCTCATGGCATAACTTTCCCAATCTCAATTTGGCAAGTCTACTGACTTTACTTCCAAAAATCATGTCGTTAGGAAAGAGCCATTCTTGCTCATGCATGTCCTTGGTGTGTGCTTTCATATACCCATACTAAGTACAAGTGTGTAATAATTCCATACAAACATCTACTTTTACGTGCAGGCAACAGGTGGGCGGTAGAGCTGCAGGTTAGTTTTTCCAGCTATCTGGACGTCTATCATACGGAGTTTTGTAGGTCCTCATGCTTTCGAGGATGCTATGTTTACATTTCTAGATAGTTTTAGAGTAGAGCTAGTGGAGCATGTTCCACTAGAGTTTCTTTCTTGTTTTGAAGAGACTTGTAGGTGCTATTTTGGCATTATACAATATACTTAATGAATTTTCAGTTGCTTATTCTTTAAGTAGATGGTTAAGATGAACGGATTATGAAAGTAAGCATGTTAGATACGTATGTTTAAAGAACCAAAAGTTTAAATCTTTCTCTAAAATTAACGTATGTAAAAAAATGACGACGTAAGTAGGGATGTTTGCAACCTCTAAGAGGTGAAAGAGATACCGGCCTCATCTGAGGGTCGTAGATTCCCACCTCGTGAAAGACCTTTCTATATGAGTCAGTTATCAACCACACCCCCAAACCAATGATCCTAATATTCAAACTAGGTCTTTCCCACAATAATCATAAGGAAAAAATCATCTCAAATTATAATTATTTACGAGGATTCTAAGTAGTAGGAATCAAAATACCTATTACGAGAGTAATCAACTTACTTTACAAAGAGAATTGTTAAGTCTAATAAGAAATGTTTGGATCTTTTCTAGCTCTCAGAATGCATATTTTCAAAAAAAGATTTTTGGGTGTTTAATTGATTAATTCGAGAAGAGCCCAACCCAAAGTGGGCCCTATAACACCACAATGCATCCATGGTGATGTACTTCCTCATCATAATGTGGAATGAGCACAGAACCTACAATTCAGTCCAAGATATCACTTCGCCAAAACCCCTCAAACCAGGAATTCACAAACATCTGTCCGCCAGATAAATTTCGGAACATTTTACACTCTCCACAACCAAATTTATAGGTAAAGCCAAAAAGTCTTATTAATGACCTTAATATTCGCTCACGTGATAAACCTCACAATTAAATCCCATCTTCCATTACCAGATTGCCCTAGCTCCCAGAATCCCATTTCGTCAAGTATATCTAGGTTCGAATTTCATAAGATAATCTAAAAGTTTTATCAGCACCTGTTTCTTCCCCCATTGATTATCCATAAAGGACATGAAAAGGGTGTGACACATATAAGAAATAGAATGAGCTCGTTAGTCATAGTACATGTCAGACCCAAAATAGACGTGATGCGCACTCGTCTTATCCCACCAAGATAAGTCAGCCTAGAACTTCAACATTCAATAATGTGCGGAAATAAATCTAAGTAACTTAATAAAAACCCAAAAAACCTGGTAGTCATGAGTACAAGCCTCTAAAATATTACAATTGGACTAAAAAAATAATAAAACCTCTCAAATGAACTTGTTGTAGAATGAAACAAGATCATAATTAAGGGAGAAGAAGGTTTTGAGATGGAAACAGCTAACCTCCACAAATTCCAAGGAAACCTCGGAAAATAAAGATAAATGACAGTACAACAAAAAATCCAGGATCATAACTACAAAATGTTTGTGAAGTAGGGGTGAGTACCAAAACCACACGGTACTCAGCCATAGTAAACTCTAAACACAAGATAAGGGGAGAAATACGGGTCCTCTACACCCTTAACCGAACCTACACATCTACAATCAGTATTAAATATAAAGCCAACCTAACGTCACAGTGGTTTACATACAGTAGCTCAATAACGAACTTAATCAAAGCTATCCTCAAAAACACCACTTCAACCAAAAGACAGATACTCAACAACAATACTTAACAAATTATCTATCAACTTATGCAATAATAATCTAAATATTTACTAATCACCATGTCACAGAAAGGTAGTCAGAAAAAGCAACAAAACCACTATACAAGTTCACTAATGATAAGTATGTGCATGGCAATGGAATGCACTGTCAAAAATAATGGATGCATGTCTGAAGTAGTGTACACCACCCGCGTCCTCAGTCCAGGACCCATGGGGGACATATCTTTCCAGGCATCGGTCGCGGCGCACGACATGACCCTCGATAATGGTAACAATCACTGCACGCGATAGTCCCTCGAAATAGAGTATCCTCACGGGCGCGCGATCGTCCCTCGAAATGGTACATCCTCTTAATTACTCATTCTTTCTCAATGCAATAAACAATTGTCACAATTAATGCTCAAAGGAATAACGCAGATGACAAGTCGCACAAATACATGAGGAGTGACCATTTTCATAACATTGCCACACTTCCGAACCACCAAAATGAAGTCACACAACAATGATTTCAACAAGCCTTAACCCTTCTCAACACTACCCATAAATAAAGGATAAATGCCTTTGTTATCCTTTTTTTCATCATTAGAATTAACAAATGTGGACAAGTCAACCCATCACCAATCCCGTTACCCAAAAAAATATCCACAAGAAATACACGCATTTCATATACTTCACAGAGGTTAGAAACCAATTGACTAAATCCAATAAGAAGTACACAAAAAAAAAATCGTGATTTGCGCCTTTCACATTGTTGCAACTCCAACTAAAACCCAATCTAGTCAAATATTAACCACAATAAGTTTTCAAAACCTAAAAACAACCCATATACTATACTGGTCTAGTAAATAACTCGCCCGAAATGATAATATGTCCTAATTCTTGATGTCAATTAATATTCAATTCTCAGATTTACAAATTCAAACAAAGTTAAGTCGTATTCCTCCAAACACTCAACCTAATAGCTTTCATATAATATAATACACTAAAAGAAGGACCTAAAGAAAAATTTGAGACATCAGGTAGCTAAAATCTCTACAGAAAAAGTACATCCGACCATTCTAAAACACAATCACAATCACTTGTATTTTATTATAAAATAATATCTATTTTTATTCTAATCATGGCCAATAATTCCATCACGAAGAATGCACAGTTACTTGACAAAAGTTGATACTATTAATATATATTCCTACCTGACCACACAATTAAATCTCCCAACACTTTGCACTAAATTTGCTGAAACTCACTGCTCTATTGTATCAAACATACATAATAATATACCTTAATTTTACAACAAATATTTTCTAATGGTATCCATACATTAGTTCTCTTCGAACATAGTCACAAATTTCCAGGGAACAACGCAACACAAATCATCCATTGGCCTATTTTTTTTTTTTACTTTAAAAAAAAACATAAGAAAAAGTGGGGTCCTTTTTCTCTTTCCTTAGGCTAACAAACATATAAAATTAACAAACAACAAACCAATATCCAACCAATAATCAGTTAGCATAAAAGAAAATTATAGAAAGAGACTTTGAAAGGGATAATAATACCTACAACTTTCGTATAGTTGTGGCGTCCTCTTTCCTTATTTCTCTTTCCCATAAATTGAAAATAAATATGATTATCATTTACTCTACAAATTACCATAATTTATTAACTTTCTCGTTAAAATGAATATTTAAAATTCTAACATGACCTTCTGGGTCAGTACATTATCAATCACTAAAAACCATGTCTGTCCGCGAACGTAAAGTAAACAGAAAAGTCAAAATTAAGGGGATACCAAGAGTGAAGTATGACCTTCAGAGTCATGTTTTCTCTCCCAAGTAAACTATACTTAGGACCATTCCATAAGATTAACTACCGAACTTAAATCGATAAATGTTAGAAAATCATTTAACAGAGTGATACCAAGTTCATGACTAACCCGGTAACCCATCTGAACCGAAAAAACACTGACCTAACACACCCATCAAGGATGAATCTATCTTCACGTAAAAACCAAGATAAACCTTCTGATCATAACAGACCAACACTATGGTGAGATTGAATAACCACGAGAACGCGTAATGCAGAAACTGATCAAACTTATTTTCAAAGATTCCCTTCTCATAATACAATTTTCCTTGACTGAAGTCATAAAAAAGGTTTTCTAGACATCGAGTACTCATTTAAAATGAGAATCCAACCTATCCAACCAAAGAAGAAGTTATCGGAGTAAAAACACATAGCAAATGAATACCATGCATATAGAACCTCTAACAACACTCTCAAATATATGTAATTATTACGAGCTACTCATAAGGTTCTATAAAAAAGGTTGTGTAGACATATGAGATACTTAACTATTGTCAAACAACGCCAAATTATCATAAATTAATGACCAAGTTTAAAGCTCCTACTCATCAAGAGGAAACAGGAGGAGCGGTACATCGATCCACCACTAGAAAATTACATATAGATGGTAAAAAAAACAGTGTACATATGCATGAACATATCTAAATAATGTCAAACGATGTAGGTGGCAACTTATGAAGATACAGAATCAAGGTGGATAACAATGGAAGTCTCCATTAATGCCCGTATAAACTAAAATTATTCATGTGACACTTAACTTTTTTTTTAGGTACCAAACAATCTAACAAAACTGGCCCCCATTAAACAATGTACAAATTACTTGATTCCATTGACCCACATACTCTCATACACCCATTGAATTTACGCTCTAAAAAACCAACCAAGATCATAACTATAACAGTTACTTTACCTTACTCTCAAAACTATGAATATTATTAATATTTTATCAATACATTATTGCCTTCAAATTTTCAAACTATGATGTGCTCTCTTTCCAAATAAGCATTTTATGACAGATACGGTCACCCCCCAACGACTAACACTAGTTTCAAATATAAAAGCATTTCCCAACATATAAGTTATTGAATCAAGTATAATGTCAATCACGTAATCTTTCCAAATGCCAAATTTCAACTAACATTCAAAATAATCAGTATACCTCATACAACAATCGAAGTTCGTGGCCCACTCCAATAATTCGATATACATCAGCTTATAACTCTGATCCACCATCAAATGCCATGTGAAACATCATAATATTTTGTATCATCCCATCAAGAAAGTAGTTTTAATTTACTCGAAATACTCATTAATCATGGAAAATTGTAGGTCCACAATGTTGAACACTAATAAGTTACCTATTATAATTTGAAAAATGTAGCCCCACATAATAATATAGAATCTTCTACTTAGCGTTGTTTGTCACACAAACAAAAATCTAATATTCATAAAGTCACTGATAAACTCTAAGTGAGTTAGTGCCGAAGAAGTTCACATCTCTCTGTCATATCTAAATTCATATGAAAATATCAATAAATATTTCAACTACAATCAGGGTTTATACGAGAGGTCTTAATCCTTCACTTTTCTTAAATTCTTCCCTTGAAACAAAATTCTAAATATTATTTTAATACACCAAACTCTTATTCATTTGTTTGACTCGCTTACTAATCTTATCATTTTACCATACAATCCATGATATTTTACATTATTCTCTAAATCAAAATTATGTGCAAATGTGTTATACTCAATATGATCAATCATTTCTTATCTTACCAATCCATGCCTAGAAAAAAAATACCACAAACCTAAACTCACAAAGAAAATCTTAGATTTTGAATCTAAATGTGCAACCCAATCCTTTTATCCATAATTATTAACTCGTATCTTGAAGATTTTTGTGAATCCACATATCTTAGTTTATCATTGATCGTCTCTCCATGGAACTTATCATATCTTTTACTATAAAAATCAACCGCACTCATTACAAAACTCAAAAACACAAAATAAAAATTTATAATCACATTCGAGTTGAACATTCATATACTCTTTTCTCAAGTTTTATTCATTAGTTTTTAACCAATCTGATGATCCTGTGACATTATATATTACCATAATCAAAGAAAAATGGGTGAAGTCACGTATCTCTAAATCCAATTCTCAACTCCTCTGAAAATATTCTTACTCTCACCTCTTTCCGAATACACTATATCCCACTAATTTATTATTATTTTTCATTATACTTCTTGCTCCTTTAGATTCTGTTTGATCGGTGTTTCAACACATCCTACAATTTTCCTTGCAACCACGCTACTCACCAAATAATAGCAAATCATAATCTTAGATACCCAAAAGCCATCATTACCATAAAAAAATCTTTTTACCCAACACCTGTATCATATAGTTGCATTTCAACCATAACACATCATAAAACCTTATTAGCATCATGCTTAGATTGTCTTTTCCCTCACCATGAATTTAGCGTCGCCATTAACATGACATTCCAAACCTAGCTATGTCAACCATCCAATTGACTTACTCAATTTATATGTACTTTTTACTAAAACCCTCCAATTTCATTCACCTAAGTATACTCACTGAAACATTATTTATCCATAAGTTTGTTATTCCAATAATAATTTACTCATTTGGAGCTTAAGATAATTGTATTCTTGGACCTTATGTCTAATTTCGGATATACTTACAACTAAATATATTATCTACTCCAAAGTCAACAATTAACATTTCCCTATAAATATGTTTAACTCTTAGTCCTATAGCAACAAGGTAGTTGATTTCTCAAATGTGAATACAACATTGGGTCTCATTATATGAACATTTGAATCACTTAAACTATTTAAGTAGTTAATATTCATGCTTAAAGATAGACATATCCGTCTTCATATATCATTAGTACCACAAATGAAAGTATGTTAAATTCACCACTAGGATTCAACATACACCTCGAGAAGATTATACTCAATAGCTCACGCATTTCTGACCATATGGTTACTGCAATACACTACTAAATTCATTCGATATCTAATTAACGTTGTTCATTCATAGATCAGGCTGAATAGTACGAGTAACATCCTCCCTAATTCCTACCAAACGAGATCGATAACTTTATTAGTAGTAATTTTTGAATTCCTTTGACATTTTTTCCATCAATCTATGAAAAAAATTAAAGATTCTGGACTTAATTAGTCGAATATCATCATCATTCACTAGAGTACGCCAATACAGTGTTATAAACCTTTAATTAAATATAGCTTTTAAAGGTTATTCACATCATTATTAAAACTTAGTTAGTCATTTCACTTTGAAATGCAAACCATCACGATATTGGATAGACCACACAAGTATTGATCCCACTACTAAATCACTAGCCTAAACAAAGTATAAGATGCTAATGAAGTCTGCTAAACCACTGTTCAACCTAATCATCGAAATGTTTCATCAAGTAATCATTTAACTCAATCTATTTGAGTTGTTGAACATTCCAAATCTGATACACATCCTTCCCATAAATATATCACTTCCACATTTTTAACAAATCTGACATCATAGACTAATACAACACACCAAATACTCAAATGAGGAATTACACGTGATCATCAATGTAAGTGAGAGTGAACCTAATAAGGCGATAAGAATCAATATCGGACCAAGTATGCAAGATAGAGATTGAAGAAGTGAAATATTTTCTGAAAAGTCATTATAGCCTCTCAAAGATAAGAACAGACGTCTCGTACGGATATTCGAAATCTCTAACATAGACTCGACTTGTACAAAACTGAGACCTATGCACCTGGGGCTCTTTGTACATTTTGTCACGACCCAAAATGGATGTGGATGGCCACTCGTCTTTTTCCACCCAAGACAAGTCAGCCTAAAACCAACCATTACAAGAAAGTGCGGACAATAAAAGTAGTTACTTATTAAAATACCGAAAACCTTGGTATTTAGTCAAGTGTACAAGCCTTATAAAAAATTCTACTATTGATTCAAAATAAAACTCAGTGTAAATGAACTTGTTTCTAGATAGACAAGATCAATTAAGGAGAAGACAGTCTGTGAGATTGAAACAACTATCTCATAAATATTCAGAAGCCTCGGACAAGAAGATAAATGACAAGTACAACCAAAAAACCAGGTCATAACCATACAAAATTTTTTTGTAGAAGCAAGGTGAGTACCAAACCACCACCCTACTCATACGTTAAACCTCGAAACTACAAGCTAAGGGAATAAATACGAGTATCCACTACCCCAAACCAAAACTCCACAACTACAACATGCACTAAAATCAAGCCAACCAAACAGCTCACAATTTACATAGCATGTATCTCAATAACAACACTTAGACAAATTATATATCCTCAATAACAACACTTAAACATACATATCCTCAACAACAATACTTTAATAAATTACATAACTTCATCTGTCGCGGACGCACGGAATGCCCCTAAATCTAATAAAACCATCGGGGCGGGTGATACGTCCCTCGAAATATATTATCCATCAGCGCGCGGCCAATACGTCCCTCGGAAATGGTTACATCATCTTAGTTACTCATCTTATCCAAGCCCACATAACACTTGTCACAAATTAGAACTGCCTCAGGAATAATGAGATGACAGTTCCACACAATAATTAGGAGGGAGTTGACCATTTTCTAAATACAGCACACTTCACAACCACACAAACCCATGAATTCACATCAACAATGATTCAACAAGCCTTAACCTTTCTCAACACATTCACAAATAAACAAAGTTGGATCCATTGCATTTTGTTTTCTTTTTTGTTCATCTTACAATTATCAATGTGGCAATGCAACCAATCATCAATACCGTTACTCCCAAACATAGTACACAAGGAAATACACGCATTTGTCATACAGTTCACAAGAGTTCACCCACAAATCTACTTCTTACTTAATCCAATAATAAATTTACTTCGGACTTGCGCCTTTCCCATATGTGAACTTCCAACTCAAACCAATTAGTCCAAAATAATGATTAACCATATAAGCTTCAATACTAAAAAACACCCATATTACTATGTGTCAAAGTCAATAACATCGCCCTGATTTATCGTTATGTTTCTAATCTGATGTCAATTAATATTCAGCTCTATATTTCTCAAATTCAACCTAGAGTAAGTCGAAAAAATTCACTCACACACTACAACCCTCATAGCTTAATAATATAATACACTAAAGAAGGACCCTAAAGAAAATGAGAAATCGTAGCTTTAAATCGTACACCAAAACAACTATCTACCATTCTTTAAACCACAACTACAATAAACTTTATGTTATTAAAAATAAGTATCAGGTTATTTATCAATCCTGGATAATTAAATTCCTCATGAAGAATTGCAGATTTACTTTACAAAAGATGATACTATGAATATATAGTCCTTCTTGACCACAAAATTATCTCGAACAACTTTGCCCCTAAATTTCAGAAAATTCACTGCCCCTCTGTTTATCAAACAACATAATATATATACACTTAATTTTCCAAACAAATATTCTAATTGTTATCCATACATTGAATTGACTCTCGGAACATCGCACAAATGCCCAGGGACCCACGCAACACAATTCCCATAGACAAATTTATTGTTTAAAAAAACATATCACGAAGTTTGTATTTTTCCCTTTTCAATTATTTAAACAATATAGCATATTAAATTAACACTAAGTATCATCAACACTAATTATTTTGCATAAAAGAAAAATAGAAAGAACTTTGGAAGGATTCATCAATACCTGCAACTTTCTTATGTACTTGCCGACGATCGGTCCTATTTACCTATTTTATTTTCCCTTATCATTGATAAATCAATTATGATCTAAAAGTTATAAAATTTTACTAACTTATTTAGTATACTATATATATATGGGTCTAAGTGGTATAAGATCTTAAAAGGTTGAAATTTTAGCCAATAACTATAGGTAAGTCATTGTTAAAATACCGTCAATTAATAGATTCGTAAATGAATATTTAAAAATACTAACCTGACCTTCGGGTGGTAATTAGACTACCACCACTTCCGTTCTAGTTATCCTCCAAAATCAAAAAATTAAGGAAAGAATAGCATAATTACTAACTAAGACACACACGCTATTGTAGCATGCAAACATTGTGTGAACTACCATTAAAAATGGAAAAATATAGTTTCGTAAACAAGTCTGATTACCATTGAGTTGAATTAATAACTCAAAAAGGCCATTTTACATATGGTATGAGACAAAACATGATTCAATTTGGATCTATTTATAGGGAATAAATACATCTGTTAAAACATGGGATGAGCTTCCAATGTTCATGAAGGCAAATAATATATCTGATTACCAGACTATACTGGTATCTAATATTTATACTAAATAATTTTGTGAGACTAATTGTGATATGACCCCCCAAAGTTTTAAATCCCCCCCCCCCCCCAAATGTGACCATCAGAAGAAGCACCATAAGATTATAAGTTGCTGAACACGATCCAAACACGTGGTAATTAGTCCAAAAATACCAGCTGTCTACATTTATAAAAATTCTATAGGGGCTCAATTACAATTTTAGTGTGAAATTCTCAAATTGACTGTGTAGATAACAAATAAAACAATTCACTATTAAAAGAATCTTTAAGTTATGAATGTCACAATTGATATTCTTATAATCCATGTCTCATATTATAAATTAAGGTTGTCACACACACTAATTCCAAGCTACAAAAATATTTGGGGCATGAGTAAATATTTTATTTAATTATAAAAGTGCCCTCCCTTGCAATAAGTATTTGTACAATTACAGCTAAAAGCTTAAAAGAAGGGACCATTACTTACTAACAATGTTTTCTCAAGACTTCTTGGAAATACGAAACTATCCGATCATTTCTTCAATTTTTGATATGTAATCATTTTATGCAAGGTCGTTAATAATAATAGTTTCTCCCGAAACATTGGAGAAAACTATCATATATTCTATGATACTTTATCTCTCTAGGAAAAAAAATTTTTTTTTCTGAAGCCTCATCAATTAGAAAATATCACAAAATTATTGTACGCTGATAATTTTTATTAAAGAATAGAGGGAAGATAAAAAGGAAGCAAGAGGAGGAAGAAAAAGGAGGCGGGAAGAAGTTGGAATCAATATTTAAACAAATTTTATTATATTTTAGTGCTAATTGAAACAATACAGGTGTGGACAAAAATAGTATAATAAGCTTTTCAAAATCAAAGCTAGTCATAAAAAATGGTAAGATCACACTTTAAATATAATTTCCATTACAAAATTATGAATTACAACAGCTTTATTAAATAACTAAGAAAAATCACTTTAAAAAAGATTTTGTAGTTTAATAATAATATAATAATAATTTTCTACGAAAGATTTTCATTATGTGCTCGGTAGGAGCTTCAAAATCCCAAAGGTAAAGAAAAGATTGTATTGGAGGAGTAATGTAGCAATTCTAGTTACAGTCTTGCAACTATCTCCTAAGTTCAATTGTTGCATGCCCATATAATCTTCATTTCCTCTTTTTCTCTGTTTTTGCCCTAACAAACAATACAAACTAACAAAAACAACAAATTCAAAAGATAAGGAGTGTGGAAGAATGAAACAAAAACCTAATAACTACAAATATTATATATAGTAACTAGCTATCAATGTTTGAAGGAGATTGTCCCGTGAGATAAGATTAGCTTTCCTCGATTCTAATGTATACCCCATCATAGATTTGTACAGTTCCAACTACATAGTTTTTATCAATTTTTACCGACGGCACAGGTTGTTTACGCCTTGGTGCGCATGCAAATTAAATTAGAATGATAGTGTAGAAAAGAGTTCAATCTAATTATGTATTCAATATGGATATTCTTGCGGCTAACATGACATGTTCGTGTTTTCTCTTGATTCTTTGCTATTTCACGAACTACCCAATACAACCAAATTTATAAACTTCTATCAAGATCGAAACTTTTTTTTTTGTCTCCACATGAAGGTCGACTATTGATAAAATAATTATTAAATTTTATCACAAACTATCAAAGAAATTATACATTTAATAATTTTTGGCAGGGAAACATGCAATTATTCAAAGGAAACTCCTACATAATATATTATTAAGCAAGTGGACAAGATATATTGATGATCCAATTTTGACTTCTTTTCTCAAATGTATGAGTATGCAGTGTTAGTGCATATTTTTTGGTACATCTCCATTCTGCCACCAAAATCATATGTATAGAATTCAAATATTCCAATAGCAATTTCAAAAGGTATGAGATTCGGTCAGCACTGCCTTATCGTTTGGTTAGGTGCGCCTCTTACGTTGGTCTTCCTTTGTAATTCCATTGCTTTGCGTTAACCCTCTTTCCTCTTTCCTACCTTTCTCCCCCCCCGCCCATTCCTACCACCCTTCGTTTCGCCCCCCATCATCTCCCCACTTGTAATCTCACTCTTGTTCTACCTTAGTTTGGAGCACTCATCCCTCTTTCTCGCATTCCCGCCTTGCTTCTCTCTCCTCTAATGCTTCATCCTTTCTTCTTCTTCTTTTTAAACCATCTAGTTTCCCCACTATCATTTTTAGACCTTATTTGGGTTGTGTACTCCCGGATACTGTTTTATACAAAGTGGGGCGTATCACATTTCGTGCTCAAGGGTACACAAGATATTGGAGCCATCCATATTTGATATTCTAAAGATCAAACAATACGATTAGTGTGTTTCTATGCTATCAAAACGGATAGCTCACACCTAGTTGTTCAAATTGTTTCTGACGTGTTTGTTTACAGTAATGTTGAAATGTGAAACGGTAGATCTCTTATTACACGAACTTTATGAGTTTTGAGTGTAGATACACAAACACACACCACTTTTGGACTAATTTTTGGTTGTGCTAAGGGTTTATCAAAAACAACAACTCACCTCAAGAAACGTAAGGTTAATGTGATTTATGTCTTTGCATCTTCCCATTTCATCGGTAATACACTGGTTTGTTTATTATTATGATTATTATTATTATTATATTCTTATTATTATGATTATTATTATTTATTATTATTTTATATTATTATTATATTATTACTATTATATTCACCTGAAGTATTTAAATATTTAGTGATAAGATAATATCTTGAAACTTTGCAGAAGAACCTTTTTTTCTATAAAAAGAAATACATAAAAAAAATTAGTATTAATAAAAAGAAATCATACATTTTGTATAAGGAAAAAACAAAAAACTATAATTGAAGGAACTTTGCATAGCGAACTGGCAACAATCTTTGTAGTTTTTGAGTTGACAATAAAAGATATCGGAACGTTCAATTTAATGTTTCATCCTTCATCAACCATCAACTTGTACTGAGTATCCATAATTATATTCAACTGTATGAAAAAATAATTCGGTTATTTTTAAAATATGGAATTATTGTGTGGCGTAACTTGGAGAGAAGTTCAAAAAATATTGGATAGCCTTGATCGCGAATTTACAGACACAAACGCGTGTGCATCCATGCACACACACCCACAAAAACACAAATTATATATATATACACACAAAACACACTTCGTTGAAGAATTCTTTTTGGAGCCTAAGGGTTTATAAGAAAATAAGTACTCTACCTCAAGGTGCTGATAAGGATTGGGTACGAATTTATTCTTCTCATACTCATTCGTCAAATTACCTAGGTGTCTTGTCGTTTATATATTCAGATAAAGCATGACATATTAAATATTGTTGTCAACAGATTAGTGTTTAACTTTAGGAAGAACATTTCTTCTTCAAAAAAGAAATTACATTAAATTTACGGTGAGGAATTCTTAAAAAATATGGTTGTCATATGTTATTAAAAGAAAACCCAACAAGCAAATTATCATCTAGAGAAACTTTCAAAAGAGAACCTGCGAAAACTTCATGCTTGCTTTTTCCAGTGCAATAACAGATATGAAACACGTCCCATTTAATTTGCATCCTCATCAACCATAGAACTTCGTTTGCATATCCATATTTTAGTTGAAGATGCAAAAAATACTTACAGATTTCCAAAAATTTATATTTGTAGAGTAATGGATGAGAAGACTTAAAAAAAAAATTCTCGCTGCCTAGAATGGAAATTACAGTAGGCCTCAACAAACATACACAAATTTATATCAATATACTTATATATGATAGTAGATAGATATTTATATAAATTATTGCATTTTGTACATTTTGTAAACAGGCTCAATGATAGTGTTCTTATTGCATCTAGTAAGATTCAGTAAATAATTTTATGTGCTATGAAAAGTTTTATCCTAAAGAATTTATTATATATAATGTAATTTTTTTGTTGTGAAAATAATTTAAAAAAGATCTATTTCTAGGACTGTTAATTCGAGAGATGTAAATTATAAACAGGCTTATATACTCGCATTAAACTCTTATTAGATACTCTAGTACAGCGATGTTATTCAAAGGATTCACGACGGAATTTATCATTTATTTCTCAATTCAAACTTGATGGCAGATTAATCATAAAAATTAAATGGACGTCAAACATGTTAGCGAAACTTCTAATAATAATAGTACAAGTGTATCATATGTTATTTAAATTAACTCTTGACTTTTATTATTATTTATGTCACTATAGGAAAATTCATTTAGTTCAAATACCGAAATGAGGTTCACATAGACTATTTAATAATGATTTCATGAGATTATAGTGAACATGTGTCGTTGTTGTTATGAGACTTAGATTTTTATCTGGGGCTTTTTTTCGTTATTCTTCCAAAGATTACTAATATATAAAAATTTATTACCCAACAAATAAAGGATTTGTGTCTGTCATACTAGAAAACAACAAAAAAAATTTAAAACTTATAAAAGTATATAAAGAGTAGGGATTTTTTTTCAAGGTACGAATGAGGACACCAGTTTGTGGTGCAATAGAGATAAGAGGAACTGCCCCTTATGCATCTATACGCTTACTTTGTGATGCTTTACCATTTTCTGAAGACATAGAAAAAAAAAAAAAAATATGAAAACATATAAACATGTTAGTATCCGACATAGATCAAAACATTAGTACATCTCTTAATTGAAAACAACCTAAACACGAGAATAAGTATGTTCAACAATAGAGAAAATTTTTCCTAAGCTACCCATGAACAGACACCATCCTTGTAGTGCAATAGAAGGATACGGAGATAGCCATTATTGCATTTCTTGCGATCAATTTCATGGTGCCTCATCCATCTCTAGTAGAAAATATGAAATTAATCAAGCGCAATATAATAGCAAGGTTAAGAGAATAGGTTGTTTTAAGGAAGTCTTATAATAATCAAATACAAGGTCAATGATTTTCATGAGAAACTCAAACTTCTTAGAAACTTTTCTAGATCGTCACATTAATTTTGTTTTTACTTTCTATTCTTGTAAGGAAATTATATTTTCAATGGTCAAGCAAACTATTTATATTTTAATATATTTATTATAACAAGGTTTTAGGAGGTAATAATAGTAAGTAAGTGCTCTATGTGAATTTTAATAGTTTGTTTCAATTTTCCATCAAATTTACATGTGGAGTTAGTAGGCATTTCAGATAAAATTGGATAAGTGATTAATTGTGATGTTTAAAAGTAATTTAAGATGAAATCTCAAATTTTCCAAACAAATTAATTAGGACTTCATATAGGTTTCGGGCTTTTTTCTCACTACAAAATAGACCACCAAATTTACATTTATATATAAACAAAAAGAATACAACTCTAAAGAATTTTTGCAAGGATACGAAAGACCTAATGAAATCTATACAAAAAAGTTAACATGATGATATATTTACTAATTATTTAACCACGGTCAATTTTTAAAGAGCCATACCAAACAGTTTAAAGTTAACTACAACTCATATTTAATCTTACATTTTCCATTGAAAAACAACATAAACTTAACAATAAATACCGTATTTTTTTAAAATAACTTTTTATATTGTATGTTCTTTACTGTTTTGTTCCGGAAGTTTCTTTTTATTTGGTAGATTCTAAAAATAAAAAATTGGGGATACATTTGATAGGTTTTCATAACTATGGGAGTATTATATTAGTACTCACCAAAAATACAATTTAAAAAACCAAATTGCACGTAGAGAAACAGCTTGAACGTTATTTCATATTATCTCATTTTTATGGTTGTTCTTAATCTATTATGATTGCGGATATAAAGAGTTCAAAGACTTCATATGTGTTAGTTAATTAAATATATTTGTTATTTCCTTCAAAACACACGGTTTCTTTACCGAAGGTCATACCTTACTAGTTTTCTAAGTAATGGAATGGTTTGATTTTTAAAAAAATATATATTTTAATTTTTTTTTAATACTTGAAAACAATTCACTCTGAAAAATAAAACATCTTCCGCATTATATGATCAATTCTTACTAACTGTCATGTGTTATGAATTTTTTCTTGGTAGATTTTAGAATACTCATAATACTTTTGGTTTAGACAACCTTTGACCAAATAGATTTGGAATTAATATACTTCACTTCTTGGATTTGGAGAGCTTTTCTTCCTTAAGGTTTGGACAACTGAAATCTTATAGAAGAGAACAGTTCGGGCTTATAAAAGCAAGTACATGGACCACTATTGAGTTCTAATGGTTGAGAAAATTGTAAGGAAAACAATTGTTTTTTATTTCATAGTGGGAAACTCTGTGTTTTCTTCTATCGAGGATAGGCCACCTGAACTTCATTAAATACTTATATTCTTTTTGTTCCTGTATTTGTTTGTGTTTTGTGCATAGTTAGTCGCTAATTTTCAACAAAATAAATAATGTTTATGTGGATGAAAATTATCTTGAAAATTTTTACATGAAATTTAGGGTCTAAACATACGAATGGCCACATTGTAAAATACAAATTAGCTTATTAAATAATTGTTTAAAAGTATATTTTAAATATTATTCTGATATATTGTGAGTCTCAAATTAGATCCTCTAGGGCTTTATTTTAAGGCAAATAATATCCTCGATTGGTTATTTATACAATATCTTATAAACACCTAAGTTCACGTATTGTGAATTTGGTAGAGCATGGACACTTAAGCGCAAAATGCAATGAAAATGGAGAACAATGGTTTGAAGCTGCAAAAGGTTGGCAACGCCAAGCACACCTTCGTGGATCCGTCGAATAGCAAAAGTTCGACTATGTCTGACAACAAGTGCGCCATGAACGGGGGCTTCGCTGATTATTTTGGCGAAACAGCAAGATTACGCCCACTATCAAAGTTGAAACCGCGAAAGGGACGGCTCATGCACAAGGTGGACGGAAAACTGAACGAAAGGAGATCACTAAATCATTCACGAATACAACTAATACCATAAAAAGAAGTCCAGCAAAGTTTGACGTCTATAAATATTGAACGCGTTTAATTATGATAAATAAAATTCGAGGTAAAACAATTTTACCAGTGATATTTTTATTTGTAGCAACTTTCTTATTATGTTTTCTCTTAGTTTGAAGAGGGTTTTGTGGGAAGCTATGAACAAAAGTAGTCTTCTTTCTATTTTTGGAAGTGGTCTCTCGTTTGTTTTTTTTCTACGTTTATAAGTAAATGTATATACCCACTTGATCTATTTATCATTTAAAGTATATTTTATTAATGATTGATCTGTGGCTAAAAAACCTCATTTTTGGGAAGGTTCATTTAGAAATTATGGGTTGATAATTGGTTGGGTTCCTGCCTAGATGCATCAGATTGCCAATTTAATGGGGATTTTACCAGTGGTTGTGGGTTACTAATAGGTTTGTAATTGTAAATACAAACCTTCCCATTGTGTTCGGCTTAACTCGGCAGAGAGGTCGTGAAACTAAGACCACTAGATTGATCTCCAAAGTAGGTGTTGATATGTTGTGTCATTCGAAGAGGGTGGCCATATTACCCAATTCAAGAACTCCAGTCGAAAGAGTGGAGTTCGGATTAAGGTGTAGGAGGATAGTTTAGCGAGTGGGTCACTGAGAGGAACCATTCGATCTGGGGTAACATCTTCATCAGAAGGAAACTTCCATTCACCTAAAATCATAGGCAAACACATTGCCTGGCCAAATCGTACCGTTATAAGCATAAGCCACCACTTTATCGCAAATATAGCGATCACACCCTAGAACTCTCTCTCTATTTTATTTTTTTTATTTTTTGCATATTCTATTACGTTCTGACCAAAACCCACTCATCAAATTGTCATTGGGGTCACAAAGTCAAAATTTTTTTTGTTTTTGATTAGAAAATGTCCGAAGTTATCACTATTTAGAATGAACGTCTAGTAGTTACTTAACTCATACCACTCATGGGACAAGACCCCAACCTTGGTTGGGGATACCTTACGAGCTTGGTTTATGTCGACACTCAAGGAATATACACTCGTGCATTGCTCATCGAGCTTAAAACTAAAAATCAAAAAAAAAAGAATCATGGGAGTGTTTGTGAAGTAAAAATAGTTAAATATTTTTAGTTCTTTGTAACGTAGCTTTACTATTGTTTTTTTTTGTTGGTTCAGTGTTTGTAGTGATTGTGTGTTTGCACACCAACCAGAATGGAAAAAACTGCAGACTTTATTAGGATCGTTCACGCCACCACACACTAGAGTGAAATGAAGCAACACACGAACTTCAAGAGAAAGAGCTGAGAGATCTTAGGATGAGAAATAGAAAAACCCCCCAATATTCGTGGTAAACTCGGAGTAAACTTCACGGTAGTGAGGATATTTATATTAATAAATCGAGATTTTTGTATAGGCAATAAAAGGAAAACCTTTAATAAAGAATAAATAGGAAAGCCTAAAATAGAGAATCGGAATAGGAAAACCTCAAAATAGAGAATAACATAGGAAAACCTAAAATATCAGGCTCCACTCACCTAACAATTCTCCCACTTGGAGACTGACTCGGGTCATCCAAAAAATACATCTCACAAAAAATCTCTTTCCTATAAACATTTACCACACCGCAACTGTTAGAACAAACTATAGAGGACCAACAAAGGGTTTACATAACCGCAGTATCCCAACATCAGCACATTTCCTTCAATTCTGCAGGGTTCTTTGCACCCTTATCTTCGCAAGCACAAATCACTAGCTTCCACTGCCCTGAGATGTTTTGCAAATGTGTATCGCCTTATGATTGCTGTGTCTTCGAAGGATAGGACTGGATTTTCACCAACTGTCTATGCACATGTGGCTATCGGCTGTAGATCTTCGCGCCTGTTCTGGCATTAATCCTCAAGATAATTGCCAACCATATCATCTCTTCCGAGCATTTAGCTATTGCACATACTCAGCTTAAGTAGATGAAGAGAAACACACTTCTGAAAGCCTTGACTCCAATCACTGCTGTTTCCACTATGTGTAAATATACCCGGATTACTCTTGCTCGAGTCAACATCCCCCGATATCAGCATCACAACACCCTGTAGAGTCCCTTGCCTTGCCAAAACAAAGTGAAGTACTGGATTTACCCCTTTCCGAATCTCAGAAGCCACTTCACAGTTTCCAATGCTTTTCCCAGGGTCGCCATTGTACCTGGGAATACTCCCACTGCATGTGCTATATCGGTCTAGTTGCCGACCATAGCCTAATACACTCCCACTGCTGAAGATATAGCCGAAGCTTCATGTGATCACGCTCCTCCGACATAACAGTCTTGGGTGACTGCGCCTTTTGGCAATGTAATGTGATTGCCATGGATTAGTCTGGGTTTAGCATCATTAACCATAATTCTATAGCGCCCTTCTCAATGTAAACTCCTAGATAGATTTAAGTAGTGCCAGAGATAGATCCCGAGGAAACTTCAATCCCAAAATCTGCTTTGGTGTCCCCCCCCCCAAACTTTCCATCTCAAAAGCTTGCAGACAACTTTGTCTTCAAATGTTAAATCGCCCTCATACTAGATCTTGTAATCAAAATATCATACCACATTACAAGAGTAGAATTGGACATAATAATCAGTGTATTTCTTGAAAATAACAAAAAGGGCACCTTTTCAGCTTTGCAGAATCAACTTTGGGTTCAATGAAGGAGTACAATTTCTCTGGGCCCTTTTAAATGGAGATCACGGAAATTCTTGTTCCATGCCTTGGTGCTGATTAGTCCATACATGCTCTGGTGGTTGCACAAAATAGTGTTCCTTGACTGGAACCACAAATTTCTTCCGGGGCCTGCATAAGGATTCTTTGTCCAGATTTTTTTTTTTCTCCATGTAAAAATGTTGTTCCTACATCCATTTAGCTCTAGCATGCAAATTTCTCCGGATGAAACAATATCAACAGAATTCGAATAGAGGTTAACTTCACAAACAGGAGAGAATATTTCGCATAATCAATACCTTCCTTTGTGAATATCCTCTAAACAATAACGAGCATTGTAACCTTTTTTTGCCATCTGGTTCAGTTTGATTTGAACACCCACTTGTTCTGCAAAGTCTCTTCCCTGCAGGTAACTCAGCAACACCCCTGTGTCATTATTCTCAAGTGACATATGCTCCTAATCCATAGCCTTGCTCCCACTTGATCGAATCCTCCACGGTAGGGCCTTATAAAAAGACTCTAGTTCCCCCTCATATCACACTAGAGCAGGGTAATGAGGTTGAATACTATGTGGTGCCTGATGGATCTGATGATCTCCTTACAATGCACAGGGGGGTACACTTGCATCCACTTCACATTCTCAGTAGGAGTTGGTTGAGTATTGCTTCGAATCTTGGGGTGACTCTTCTCCCAAATCAACATCAACTCCCACTTTCCTTTGTAATGTCTAGAACTTTGCTCTCTGTCCTTGTACAGTACAACCTACAAATTGTCACGGCAAGATTGGTCAGGATCTTTATGTTCTAGTCATGCCCCAAATCCTTGTACACCAAATTAGAACCATTCCTATGAGTAGGAGACACTTCCCAGCATTGGCATACGCTTGTATGCTCTTTTGGGATCAACATGAACATAAGCAGTGAACCAAAAGTCTCAAGTGTGAGAAGTACATGCAGTCTTTCCTGTCCACACATCTCTGGCAATCTTGAACCCTAAGGAATGAATAGTTCCCTGTTGATCAAGTATGAGTTTTCTCACAGCATCCTGTCAAAAGTTTTAGCGCATCCCATGTTTGTATGGACACTCATACTTCTTTCCGCTAATTCAATGTTCTGTTCATTATTCCCTCTCACAATTCCATTCGCCCTTGCCGTACCAGGAATGTTCTTCAATCTGATTCCTTAGCTGCACAGAAAGCCTTTGTTAGACTCTTATTTGTCATACTCTCCTCCATTGTAGGACCTTAGGAATTTTGACTTTACACACACAACACTCGGTTGATTCTCAACTTCAGATTTCCACTTCATGCAAGTTTTCAACACATCTGACTTATGCTCATGAAGTAAAACTCATAACCTTCCTGCTTAACTCATCAATGCAGGTAAAAAACAAAAACAAAAATTGAAATCTGGAGCCCTCCAAGTGATGATACTGGAGATGGTCCCCAAATATCTGTATGGACCCTTTCCAAAACCGCATTATTTGGCTAGGAAGAGTCTTTGTGAAGCTACTCTTTCTGTTTTCCCATAAAAAATCTCTCACAAAGACCCATATCAAACGAATTCAGACTAAGGACTCCCTTTGCCAACACATTCATTACTTAGTATCATGGTCCAAGTATGTTGTGCCACATACATGAACTGGAAGCACCCTTCAGCAACCGAGATGGCCATGTTATACACCTGCACTGGTGTACAAAGTTGTACCGATTTGGGGCCACGATCTACACCATATCAATTTCACGATCTTCATGAACCGTTCCCAAACTCTATTGATATCCGCGGCGCCAAGACCAAAAGAGATCGATTTGTTCTGATCCCAAGAATATATCAAAATCTCACATGTCTACTGGTTTTTCGAGGTGCTCTTTATGAAAACATCCCCTTTCCTTCAATCCTAAGGCTTTATTGTCAGCAAGATATACTTTTCAACATTCAAGATTTGAATTTGGAACAAACACACTCCTTGCTATGGAGAACAAATGGAAAGATGCACACAGAATCAAATAAATGATCAACCGGGCTGTTCACATAAGGATTAGCGCATCCCCAATGTACTTGCTCAAATTTCAGACATCCATTGTCAGACTCCAAAAGCTTATTTGTTTATTCTCTTGGCTTTTTTTAAAAAAAACAGTTCGTTTCGAAAGTGCCCTTTGTCCACAGTTCCAACAAGTCCCGTTGAGCTGTCAGGGGATTTTCCTCGATCTTTGCTTTTTGTTCAAGATTATTGATCGACCTGTTATTTTGGCACTTTAGTTTAACTTCTCCCCTCGTCAACGATGAGAGCACTTGCACGATCAATCTCCACTTCTCGTTGTGAATATTTTGCTAAAAAACAACTCACGAATTCATCAAAACATCCAGTTTTGGATCACGGGGACGGTAATCGCCCCGACAGCAACAACACGTATACCAATAATCGAGCAGAGACGACATCCAAATCAAACCATTAATTTCATCTTTCAAATATTCATTCCACAGAATTGAGGATCATATTGGAAAACTCGTTATATGAGCAGAAAAGAATCCATCTCATCATCTGTAAATTGAAACAATCACGCATTCAAATATACCTTGTTAATAGCGATGCGTTGTAATTAATGTTTGACAGTTGGCCTTCAACGACCACGTTTTTGACAAAGTCCACACAGGAGATAAACTAGAGCCATAGCAATCCTTGAGTTTCACTTCATTTTCGTAATGGATTCCGGCTTCACCCCGGTCAACGTTCATGAAGCATTTCTGTACAGATAATCTTGATCTGATCTTCCAGAAACTAAAAATGGATCCATCAAACTTCTCGATTAAGCTTCGAACTATCCATTCTTCTTTGCTCGTGTTGAATAAACCTTATTCGGATCTACCAGTATGTTAGGATCGAATTCACGCACAACACTAGATGACTGAATAATACAACGAATTCAAGAGAAAGCGAGTAGAGAGATATAGAGAACGAGAAGGAGAAAACCCAATGATTTATGTGTAACCATGGGGTAAACTTCCACGGCGGTGAGGTTAATTAATAATAACTCAAGTTTTTTTTTGTTGGGACAGAGAATAAATAGGAAAACCTAAAATAGAGGAATAAATAGAAAACCTAAAAGTAATCAGGCTCCACATACCTAACAGACTTCCACATAGACCATCCCCTCTTGAATGTGTTAATCCTTAGGGAAATACTCATACCTAAGCATGTAGAGTAGAGACTCTTGAGGAAATGTGGGTATTTTATAAAACTATGTAGAACCATGCCTATTAGGCGGATGACAAGAAGGGCCTTACTAGAATGCTTATACAGAGGTATTAGGACCGAAACTAGACAGTATAATCGATCAATGTAACGGGCTGGGTTACACTCGTCACCCTACCGAAGTGGTAGCCAACCTGATAATATAGACTAGAACTTATAAAGAAATGAAGAAAACTAAAGGCGGATTCACTTGTAGCTTAGGAGACATCTACTTCCAAGGGACTGAAGGAGTATAAAATAGAAGCTAAATGTTGAATGAGCTCATAAAATAACATGTAAAAGGTTGTATGGACACAACAACCCCAAAAAAATATATGGATTCATTTCAACATCAAGATGATCAAATTATGATGAGGTTGATAACATGTCTCGTCCACCTTAGCGAGAGGCTCGCCTAACTACACCATGGTTGAACTCGAAGAAGATGAATAAAGGTTGACTGGCGTCGTGCCATAACTTTAACTAAGGAGTTGTTTGGGAGGCATCCCAAAACCCTTTATGTATTTTAAATATCTTTTTTAAATTAAGGGTGTTTTGATTTTGTAGATTCATGAGTGGAGGACATATGAAGGAATCGGTTTGACGCACACAAATTTGATGGCGAAGAGACAACTTGATTTTTGATTGAGATAATATTCGCTTTTTAACTCATCAAATAAGATGGAGGTTCTGTACGACTCAACAAAAAAATAAAATCGTTTGTTGTATCGCCATGTAGTTGAGTAGAGATTCAACTTACGTCACCAACGGAATGAGATATGAAAATGTTGTATAAAATCGCTGCCTTTAATTCTCCACAATTTTTACATTACTCCCATTCTGGATTTTAGTCTTTACAAAACTGTGGTATCTCATAAGTATTTGAAGTTGAGTTATTATTGCTTGAATCTAGATCTATCTGCCGCTTATCGCCTAAATTTTCATCAGATCAGTAGCAAAGATTTGTTCTACATGACCCTCCTTCAATTATGATATTTTCTATCTAGATATATGTTTTTCCCAAGTAAGGTATGCTAAACTTTCTGATATGGGAATGATAGAAATTTGAATACCCTAGGCGATAGTTATGTGGACACAACTAGCAGTTGAGTAGAGAATTTTGTAAATTCTCCTTGAAAGGTTACGAGGTCGATTTTTGGAAACTAGAATTAAAAATAGAGCATCAGCTAGTCTGGCGAGAAGGATATGGCCCACCGGGACACTTGGTGGTCATCAAAACTGATTGAGTCATAAATGGCCCCAGTCTGCACATAGAATGTGTTTAACATTTGGCATAGAGAGTTTGAGTCGCTGAATAATATAAATAGTTTCCCAAACAGATTTTGTTTACATATCAAACAAACCCTACTTCAATCCTACTAACAACATCTGAATTTTATTATGATTGGAGGTATAGCCAGATATAAAGTTCTAGAAAAACTAACACCTCCTTAAGGAAAAGAAACTGGGAGTACATAAACTACACGGATATGCACAGAGAGAGGAAAAATAAAGAAACTTACTTCTAGTAGAATTGGCAAAGCTATCCCGATTGCCCAACATAAATCATTAAATAGGGCAAAGGATGATGGGTTAAGAATTATTCTTGAAGAAAAACTCTTATCCATAGATGGGGTGATTGATATATATCCTGAAGTTATGAGCACATAGAGTTGTCATCACTTGCAGGTTTCACTAAGCCGCGTGGCTCATACATTACATTCGGTTCGGGAGTGTTACCCCCATAATTAATCGCTATGCAATCGGAAATGAAACATGTTGCCAGTTTAGGTCCAATCAATTTTGTATAGTACGGGACGGGTGGTCCAATATGATCCCGACTGTATTGTGTATCTTAGTTCGTCCCTAAACACATGATGAATCATCCAACACCTCTCCAAAGTAATCATCTCACTGGATAACATAGAAATATTGGTTAGCCTCCCCTAATTTCATATGATACCTCAATTGATTAAGGTGCCACACAATTGAACTGAAAAGACTAAAGTAGTACTTGATATTGGTTTTGTTTTTTTTTTCAGTAGCACAATCATGCCTCCCACCAAAAATGACATCTCTTCAGACTCCTGCAGTGTCGCATGCCTAGGATGATTTATTGACATAAAATTTCAACTCAATTTGGGGGAGATAAGAAATTTCGAGATCCTCATGAAGCAAAACATCACTTATTTTCCGGTAATTGATCACTAAATTTTGTCACACACTCAAGTACCTAAAGACTCCACAAGAAATATGTTAATCACTCCTAATTTCATTCAACCACCATTAGAAAATCGACGAAAGAATACCTTAAGGATCTGTAGAGGAACAGGTTTGTAAAGGGAACGATTTTCCAAAAGCCCCAATCAAACTAATACAACATGTACAATCCTGACAGTGATTAAGAATAACTTACGCTATAATCGCACCTCATGTTTAACCGGTCACAAAAGCTTGCTTTAAAGAATAGTATAACTATGCCTCATAGTGCGTATCATCGAATAGTTTCCCAGAACTTCTATTGTACAATGATCCGATATTGATCTGACTCTAATTGTTATCCACCTAAAACAACTATTGATGAACTTCGCAAAATGTGTGTGTGCTACGTACCCAAAGAACCACTGATTAAGATGCAACATAAAAGGATGTGATCACGATAAATGAAAAAAAAAAAAAAAAAAACCCCACCCCTTCCCATCCCCCCCCCACCCCCCCTCCCCCCCCCCCCCCCCACCCCCCTCCCACCCCACCCCCATCCTCACCCCCACCCCCCCCACCAACACTCCCGACCCCCCCCCCCACCTCCCCCTCCCCCCACTCCCCCTCCCCCCCCCCCCCCCCCCCCCCCCCGCCCTCCCCCCCCCCACAACCCCCCACCACCCCTCAACACCCCCACCCACACAACCGCCCCCCGCTCCCCCCAGCCCTCCCCCGACCACCCCCCTCCCCCCCCTCGCCCCTCCTACTTCCGCCTGTCCCCCAACCCCCCCCCCCCCTCCTTCCCCCCCCTTCGCCCCCCCCACCAAACCGCCCGAACCCCTTACACATCTGTTAAGGGAAGTCTACAATAGTCTCTGTTGAGTTCCTAACCATTAACATGGACTCTACAAAATCTCCCTCTTTTATTACACACCTGATACTTTGACACGGTTACATTGAACCAGATTGACAATAGAACCAATCATTGATTTGATGGGTGCTCAGTACTAGTTTCTATCAAGAGTAAACACCGTGCTATCTTCCACTAGGGGGAAACACACCAACACATGGAACAAATAGTGAACACGATTTTCTTCTTAACACTCTCTTCCAATAACTTTTGCATTAATTCTTGTATCATATGAACCGCACTTTAGGACAAATGCTTTTTATGTGTAGGGTGATGGCCCCACCTTGTTTTGTGAGATGATTTCTGCGATCTTTTTGAGATGGGTGTCTTTTTAAAATTGTGTTTTAAAATCTTATTTTTAGTGGATTAGTGAGGCTTATGGCTCGATTTTTGAGGTCTTAATTTTCAAAGATTTTACTCCTATCAAAAAAGTATTACTTTAAAAATGTTGCCACCCTCTTGTGATGAAAGGTGGTTGTTTTGTACAAATTTAAGTATTTGTTTTAAATCATTCTGATAACATAAAAGGTGCTCTCAGTCGGAACAACATGAATGTACGGGTACTCACCAAAAATGAATAAAGTTACATAGACAATATGTGAAACTCTTTATATCTCGCATTCATTACCCGATTATTGAATTGATTCCTTTTGAAATTGACAAGTGTACCAAGGCCCAAGTGGTGTTGTCTATTTTCCTAATGTCAATGTCGTATGATATGAGCTTACTTTCGAACCGTAGATATCAACGTAGAATTTTCCCAATTAGTTAGTCTGATTGATTTTTAGAAAGGTGTCCCTCTTGAATGATGCTTTTGCTATTAATCAAACAGTCTAAGATAACTTTGACATTTATCTCTTCTTGGCGTCACAGCCGTTAGCCGGTGAAACTCAGTTGAACACCTTTGATCCTACCTCTTATTTGGAAAAAAATTATGAACCAACCTTATGGTATCCATCACTTCATAATCCCCTTGATATGTGCTATACACTTAATAGCCAACATATGCCAAAGCACTAAGTTGAGATGTGGTAAAGAAGGGAAAGAATAAGTTTAAAGAATTGTAGTAAAAAGTCCCTCACAAACCCATGGTAGTATTGCGGAGATAGAAACCCTTAGTACATGAAAAAATGAAACAAAAGATAAGAATGAATACGAAGGATGTGGAATAAAAGCAAAAAAGAAATCAATTTTCCAACAATTATGAAATATTGAAACAATGACTTAAAGCATCTTGACTATAGATTTATTCAATTAAGAAAGGGGAGCGTGATAAATTGACATCTCATTGAGTAAAAATCCCCGGCCTAAATGACCATCACCTTTTGTACTCATCCCCCAATTAAATTTTTGTAGAAAGACATCTTTTTATCTTGATTGACGAAACCAAAGTCAATCTGAAAATAAGGGCAAACCTATGGGTGAAAAAATGCATGTGCCCTCTTTGGTGAGTGTGAGGTATTGCATCTGATGGATGACCTTAAGTTAATAAATCTACATGTAAGAAAAATGGAATAATTCTTTTTAAGGGAAGGTGATACTTTATTGAGCCCTGACTTTCCATTAGTAGCATGATATGAGCTTTCGAATCTTGGTATGGGTGTGTCACACTTGATCTTTGATATACCACTGAAGTATGCATGAGTAATTTTAGTATTGTTGTGCGTCTTAGCGATTGAGTGTGTTTAACTATTTGAGATATCTTCTTAAACGGTTGACCTTAATTTATCTAGAGGACAACAAAAAGATTAGTTGGGGGTGTTCATGAGTCCTCAAATTGGACTTATCAATGGACTTATTTAACTGCATAATAAGGTCCTTGCTTATTTAATTTCTATCTCAATATATGAATAACTCCTTAAAATTTAGATATTTGTGGATTTGGTAGGATCATGGACACTTAGGAGACGGTAAAAATAAACAAAATGTACAAAAAGAGCTGAAGATACAAAAGTTTGCATCTCCATGCACACTTCTGGTGATGCCAAATAGAAAAGTTTTTTCCCTCTGTCATACCAAGTTAGCCCTGAGGAATGGATAAAAATTGACAAAAAATAAGGCCGTTCGAAGTCTTACGCCGATTCATTCTATTAAGCAGATATTACCATGGGGGGGGAGTGCCGGTCGATCCAGAAATACATATTAAGAAGACAATCGTGCAATGGCATAGAAAACTCAAAAAAGGAAATTCAGCGTAGATATGACTATTTGTTCTAAGAAATTTCCAGTTAAAAGTGTGATGTTTATAACTATTGACTATTTTAGTAATTTATATATAGTAAATTAGAGAGTTATACAATTTTTATGCAAAACTCCTATTTTTATTTTAGAATTTTGTTTTTTTCATAAGTCTCTCTAAATTTGGGAGAGTTCCTTGTGGAAGACATTGCCGAAACAGTTCATCATCTTCTGATTTTGGAAGTGGGTCTTCTCCATTTACCTACTTTGCTACTTTTAAGGTTAACTCTAATGCCCACTTGATTTGATTATCATTTTGAGCATATTTGATTAGTACTTGATATGTGGCTATAACCCCTATTCTATGGTTGGTACTTTTTGAAATTATGGGTTTATAGTTTTAAAACAAAACTAACCAATGTCTTTTGGCTTCTCGAGGAAGATGTCGTGCAACTAGCCCCTAGACTGATCTCCGAAGGATTTGGTCGATATTGCCGAGAGGGTTGAGCCCTAGGTCCCTAAATACCCAAGCACCCTTATTGAAAGAGTGACTGTTTGTATAAGGGTAGGCTAGATTGTTTAGACAAGTTGGGTGTTCCAGAGACCCTTTGATTGGGGTAAGTTTCTCAATAGGAACTTGCCCATTCCCCTAAAGCTTAGCCTAGTAAAAACATTGTCCCTGCCAAATTAGTCTACCGAAATCATGTACCCCCACTTTTCTCTGCACATATAGAGATCCCAACCACCGGCGTACCTTCTATCCCAAGAACTCTCTACCATACTTTGGATTTCCTTTATTTTTTTATTCTACTATTTATGAGAACACCCCTTTCAATAATTTACCAGTTTGGTGTCAACATTCACTTGTGTTAATGTTGGAAAAATGTCTTTAAACTATCCTAGATAGAATTGAATTCTAAGTAGCTACTGAGCCTTCAGTACTCACTCCCTTGGGACACGCCCCAATCCTTGTTTGGTTCTATAAACTTGTATTATATACCAAACTGTAGCTAGTGTCGTTGGTCATGATCTAAAGCTTAAAAACAAAATTAAGCAACAAAAACCATCAATTTTTCCATGTGTTTTGCATTTATAATATGGAAACACTTTGTTAAATCAGTTTTAAAATATAACCTATTTCCTTAATTCAATGTTTAATTCGACTATTTACAATTTACCACCATGTGGTTTTACCTTATTTGTGGCAAAATATTCATAAAAGGTACTATTATGTATGCACGACTTCATATTTTTTAAGGATGTTTTGGACGTCTAATAGCAATAGCCTTTCCATAAATTTTTTTAGTGAAACGAAATCATAATAGTTGAAATGAAAGAGTCATATTTAAATTATTTATTAGAATGTATGACCATATTTGGAATTGAATAATGTTGTTGGACATAAAGTCATAGTTTAGATAAGAGAAGAAATATTGGTTCTTATTTTAATTCACACAATTCGCATTAAAAAGTTACTCAAGAATCCATCAAATATCCTTTGTACATGACTTGTAATAAAAGTAACTAAAACTTTATAATTGGATAAACTTCTTTAAAAATCTTACGTCTAAAAATCGGAATAGTTATTCCATCCCTGTTGTCTAACATATGTTGGAACATTCCATTAATATTGCACATCCTTAATCTTAGCCTCCTTATCTTTGCTTATCCATATTCTAAAAAGAAATGAGAAAAATAGTTAGATATTTTAGAAAAACACAAAAACTTGTGTGAAATAATTCATGGTTTTTCTGTAAATGAGATAAAATCGCTCACTTGCGACACGTTTTTGTTGATATTTCAGTAACATTTTACGAAGACAATCTAGAGATAGACTACCTATTATAAAATAAAAATGATATGAATCAATCTATGCACTTTTTAATAATATATAGATAGTCGTGGTCATGCAAGTCTTAAATGATTTACCAAGTACATTGGATGCAATGATTAAAAAAATAACTTAATCCAACTTTCTTTTAAAAAACGTTATAAATTTTGAAAAACAATCAATTTTTTAAGTATTGTTTTTATAGAAAAATTTTAAATGCGTTCCGACAACCTCTAGATCTTTAAAAATAACAATTTAAATTAATTTATCCATACAAGAATTATTTAATCTTTTAATTGTAAAAACTAAGGACTGATAAAATCACTTTATTAAAAATTTTATTCTTTATGCAATAAATATACTTGTAGTAAAAAAGAGATAAAATATGTCAGCTTTAGATCCATAAAAAATCGAAATCGATCTATTGTACTTCATAGCTCTTTTCAAAATTAGTGAGATTAGTTAGCCAAATAAATTATCTTAAATTTGAATTTATTTTAAAGCCAATTAATTAAAATTTGGCAGAAATTCAAATTAAAAAAGAACATCTCAGTTCTCAAGAAAATTGTTAAAGTGAGCTACTATCTTTAATCTATAAACAGTAAAATTTAATATTTCCACGCATATCACCTAATTAATTTCTTTTAAAATTTTGTCAAACTCAAAACGACTAGACGGATTCCTTCTCCCTCGTTGATCCCAAGATGTACAAGACTTGAATACTTAAATATTGTACAGAATATTAATAACATCAATTAGAAAAGAAAAAAAAGGATCCGAGAGAATTTTAGAAGAGAAGACATATATATACAACATATAGCTCAAATAAAGATTATACAACAAGGCATAAAGGGTAACCTCAATACTTTTATTTTAGCCGTATTAACTCGATTAAGAATCATTGTTATGGATAGAATGAATCGACAAGGCGGAGAGGAAAATTTATGGGTAAAAGAACTACATATATACATATACTTTGTGGTCTTTACATTTTTTTCTGTGCAGGCACTTTTTTGTTGGTAGCAATTAAAGAAAAATTCATGTAATCTCCTTTTTAAATATATTTTTTCATCTAAATTATTTTAAATTGTTTTCCTATTGACTCATCACTCACTATACACATTTATTCTGCGCTAGAAGACAATTCATTTTCGGTCCTCAATAGATTCCATAATTGCATACCACTTTCCGTATTAATTATTATTATCCTCATTATAATATGTATGATAGAAATCAATTTTTGTAGGCAAATATTAAATGTAGTTTTTTAATTAGATGCAAATGATAATCAACTGAATTTCGTAACTATGGTTGAAAGAAATGATATCATCGCTAACGAGGATGATTTCATCCACTACTCAAAACCGGCGTGAGTGGCACCAAGCACTAATTGCAACCTTGTGGTAGACATTAAGATAACCCGGACTACCTTAACACTATATAATAATTAAACTCAACTCTTTGCAGAAAATATAGAATACTTCATAAGTTCTAAAGAATTGAATCACATTAAACAACTTAGATATTAAGCAATAGTGACGTCAAAAATGTACCCCCACTAACTTAAATCATCAAAAACGGCAAAACTCTAAATTTGAACTTGAAGACGCAATCTTCCCCACTGAACATCAACTAAAACTCTACGGCCTAGCTGAAATACGTGGATCCGAAGATTTAAAAAGAATCCATGGTATCCTTATAAGTGTATAGAGCTTACCCTTGGACTGAAATTAGTACTACTCAACAGAGTCTAAAATATATACCGTCCGAGAAGGTCTTTTACTCGAACAGAAAAAAGACATGATACTAGTAGACAGCAACCATACTAGTAACTCCGTTGGGACTCTCATGGAGAGAAATATATGGATGTAAACGGTCAATACAATATATTAACCTTGAACTAGGTATAAAAACAACAATTTTATCAACCACACTTTAGACTCTTTTCGGGTGGCGTGTCTTGACAAAAATTCACCCTTGTGGCGTCAAAAATATATTATAAGTCACGGGTCTCCTCATATAGATCACAATGAAATATTGGCTCCTCTCAACGAACTAAAAATTACATTGGCTCTGAAAATCTCCACAGAAATGCTAATGGCATTGTTGAGTGTGGCCTACGATGTACCCCGAGCATACATAATTAGTTTAGCCATATGGTATGCTCCTACTCATTCATTGTTAGTATATCTGATTGTTGTACCGCTAAGCCAATAAGATAAATAAAAACATTCATTACGAACACATATTATAATGAGGCAAGGCGCAATCATAACATCACACCCTTCATTAAATGAGGGTATAAACGCATATATGATGTCATTAGCTATGTCTCCCTCCAAGGGGGGGGGGGTGATTATCACACATGATGAATACGAAATATTGACATGCATTCCCCCTAGCATAGTTGAATCATTGTGCACGACTGAAAAATGTGTTTGATATCATCTCTTTTTATCCGGCACCAAAACTAAGATAACCTAAAACTAATAGATATACGATAACAAATGGAATTATAGAACGAGTAAAGTATGATCGCCACCCTACTGTAATGTAAAATCTATTATTAAACATAACTGAAACTTAATAACCAGCCTTTTGACTGAAGCAAGCGGGGGGAATAAGGTTACCCGCCTAGCGGCGCATCATCGCTGTATATACAAGACGCCTCATGATGTGTCTACCATCTCACGTCATTGGGTGGC